>ML307887.1:0-28886 GCA_005239505.1 Nicotiana paniculata | reverse complement strand
TTTATTGACAATACTTGATGTTCCTCCTGTACGGTATGGCAAGTTGAGTTACAGACTGAGTTCTGACAGATTTATCTTGAGGAAATTATGATTTCGATATTTTATTGAAAAGTATTATTGAAAAATTAATGATTTCGAAATGATTATATCTGAAGGGCATATTTGAAAAGCACTCGTCTTGCATAAAATGATATTTGGAAGTCATTTATTGGGAAAGCATCTTTGGAAGTTTCGTATTTTGGAAGAAACTATGTTTTACGTAATTCTCTCTATTAAATATACTTATATCTACTTTTGGAGAAAGTATGGATTCAAAGGAAACTCTCCTATACTAAAATGATTTTATTTGCAAAAGTCTTTCATACGAACTGTTGTTTAAAGATTTCCACCCATTTATGGATTTTAGTGGCTAAGGCCCGATGTGAACAAACTGACGTAGGATTGAGTTATTGGTGTTCTCTATTGTATTGTGTTTCTTTTCGGTTTGGCTTGTTTTGTTGTCCATCTTTCTGTGTATTCTTGTTATCTTTTGTGATTGATTTATGTAATTTCCTTCAGCTTTATATTGTTATTGTTGTAAATTATTCAGTGAAGTCTTAGATAGATGTAGCATTCGGTCATTTCTACATTCATGTTATTTATCTTGTAGACCAGTGGTGTCTTGACTAGTCTTCGTCACTACTCCACCGAGGTTAGTCTTGATACTTATTGGTCACGGCTGTGGTGTGCTCATACTACACTTCTGTGTATTTTTGTTTGCACAGATCTAGGTTTTGGTTGTTAGTAGCTGCGCGGATGATTGCTGAGGAGACTCAAGGTAACCTGTTGCTGCGTTCGCAGGCTTCGGAGCCACCTTCCTATTTATTTCAACTGTACTTACTTATTCCTAGACAGTTGTATTTAAATTTGGTGGAAAGATTTCGTAGAGCTTATGACTTGTATTTACCGGGTTTTGGGGAAAATGTAGACTCAGTCAAGATTTCTATTATCGGGATTGTTAAAGTTCCTTTATTATTGTTATTGTGATTAAATGTTAGGCTTACCTAGTCCCTAAGACTAGGTGCTATCACAATACCCAACGGAGGGAAATTTTGTTCGTGACACAACCCTAGAACGTGAAGTTTAGATCCACATAGACATGGTAGAAAAACAACAAATCATACAAAGAAACATTAGAATTACTAAGTTTAGTGGAAGAAAATATGAAACCCGACCTCCACGGTGGCTCTGTGCTCTCCCTAGGTCAAAAGTTTGTCCAAAGTTACAAAAATAATATTTTTACATGTATTTATATCAAGTAGGGTCGGGCCTAGATGAAAACACCTTCTCCCACGCGAAATAGGACTCTGGCTCTATAAAATTTCCACAGGCGCGCCGCATGGGGATACGCGCCACTCGGTGTGCTTGTGGGGAACTTCAGAGAGCACGCAATTTGAGGGCAACAACAATTTACACAGCCGCAGCGCGCTACGAAGCGCCTCACGCGACGTGGATGTGGAAATTTGGAAAAATTCGAAACAGAAAAGTTATAGCCCTTTTAAATAGCTTTCCAACGATATATTGTGGAGCCTAAACGTATTTTCGAGCAAAAATTTATATGTATTTTACTGGACAATGCTCAGTATACCTGCTCGATTCTTCGTTTCTTTCTTAAATTGCACTATCATCCGTTGATCCCCGAACACGATCCCAACCTAATACTTGGGCTTTTACTCAGTCTTCAAAGCTCCAGAATATCTTGAATTCATTATGTAACATCTACATAGATCGGAATCACTTCTACAAGGCATAAAACACACATTTAGTGCAAAACACTAGGGATTAAAGCTCAAACTCAATTAAAATGCAGTAAATTAGAGTTTAATAAATGATTAAAATAAGTAACTACAGCATATCATCAATACCACACACTTAAACCATTGCTTGTCCTCGAGCAATCAAACTACACTTTATATAGACACGACCTTTTTAAATTCTCCTAACTCATCACACTAAGAATATTTAAAATAGACTAAGCACAAAAGTGTAACCTCTTCACATCAAGATTTGACTCACAAGTACCACACATTATTCAACAATTCATTCACTTACTCTAACATAGAGGTCAATGACATTACCTTTCTTTCATGAATCAAGTGCCCTCACACAACAAAAGAGAATAGTTCCACACACAATACAATTTAAGAACAATTTGAAACTCAAGAAAGAAAGAATTCACTCATTCTCAGAAATAACATTCATATTCTACAAAAGACGTATCATAGGCTTTCCCATAATGTACTACTCTACTAATCGAGTTCATTCAGTCTAGGATCAAGCAGAAATTTAATTGGTTGTGATGTAGGCTGCGGGAGGGGTAGGATATATATAGATATAATAGTGACTCTACCTTCCTTAGATATTTAATACATACATTTTAACTTTAAAAACACCATACTTATGTCAATCCATAACTCCACCTTCATATCAATGTATATTAGCTCCATACTTTATTAAGCACAATTACATCAAGAGTTGCCACTATAAAGGAATATTTTTCACAATAATACAACTAATTTTTCTTTCTTTCTTTTTCAATTCAAGTGACTCTTACTTTTTCAAAATAATGCATATTTCTCCTTATTTCATTAGTTCCACTCAAAAGCCAAACCAACCTCCACCTTAACTTTTACAAAGTTTATAACAATTCATGTGATCATGAAAGGTGAAAAGGTTCAAATAAATGGTTAATTCAAACAAATGGGTAAGACTTGTAATGTGGTTGACAAAGAAACAGGATTACAGGATCAAATGGGTTAACTACGATACATAATAATTAAGCGGGTAAAACATATAACTGGTTCAACAAAAAAATACCTATATCACTTTCAAGACCGAACAAAACTACTATTTCACTTTGCAAACACACGGAGCAAGTTCTAAACATCAAATGCAATGCACAGAATTATACACAAACCTTACGCACACATGGCACATAACTCACTGAGCATTGGACTTATCAAGACACTCTAGTCAAAACAGTTAAGCAAAGTTAAGATCATACAATTTAAGGTACTTATACAAGAATCAAAAACTGAGCCTATGCGTCACAGCTAGAGTACTCACTATTCTCAAGGCATAACAAAGTCAAGAGCTATTGCTTCAATTCAAAACATAGCACAAGGTTTCCTACTTCTAACAAAATAAAAACTAACTACACCCAATTCAAACAAAACTCTTGGAAAAGAACCGCGACACAAAGAAAAACCAACGGTAATTACTGCACTACTTATAAAAAGATTTTTTTTTTTCGTTTTCCTTCCGACATAAATCTCTCAAGAAAATTTTCTAGGAAATTTATCGTCGGAAAAAGTCTAAATTTTTTTTATTTTTTTATTTTTTTTAGGAGCTACTAAAATACTACACAACTATAAAAATAAAAATAAGAAGTTAACATCTTTGTATAGAAATTCTTACACCCCACACTTAAAGTAGTGCAGTGTCCTCAATGCACAAACAAAACAAAATAATAACGAGAATGGACAAGAAACTCCCTGAAAGGTCAAAGGCCGAAGTAATAGCGGCTCACGGATATTCAGCCTTCTCCAAGGCATGGTCCTTTGTGTGGACACCCCACACTTAATTCTCACCATCTGGCTCGCTTTTGAGCATCTTATGGTCTTGCTTCCTATACTTATAATCCTACAACATAAAATAAAACTACAAGTATAGTAGAAAAATAAAATAAACAAAAATAAAAGAAAGTAGTAAAGCTGGGTTGCCTCCCAACAAGCGCCTAATTTAACGTCGCGGCATGACGTGAATCACTTTTTTCCTCCACCTCGAACTTATGAGTTGTGACCCTAATTTCTCTTCAAGATTTCTATTATGCTCCCGGGGCGGTGAGACAAATTTAATTGGGCCAAACAACCAATGTCACGTTTTACACTTCTTGGCCTTCAAATGAGGTATGTAATTCTATCTCTCTGGCACTACGAATTCAAGAATGTAAGCACCCCGTTCCTCATCCATTGTATACTCCAAAGGCTCAGATGACTCGATTTCCATGTCATCATCCAAACACAATGTTGAAAAATGTATGGAATGAGGACCAATACGCCCTAGCTCTAGAATTGTATTACTCTTTATATCCTCATATGTACACCCACTGGAGTCTTCACATATAATATTATCTGCTTCCTCACTTGACTCTACAGTGCTTTCCTCAACATGGACATCATAAATACAAGTATGGACAAATGATTTACTCTCTACTTTTAGCTCCTCAATTTGGCGTATAAGCTCTTTTTAAGGTTCACACAACTCAGAGCTATTTTTTTGGGCGTAAGATGCATCAACCTTTGCAATCAATTTAGCTCCCAAGTCGTGAATATCAGTGCCAAAATTTTCAATCTCTTGTCCCAGTTCAGCTCTTCCTTCTATAAAGTGTCTCATCCCATCAGTAATTTCCTCACGTTGAGCCTCATATGATTCTAACTTTTCAGCTTGTTTCACTAGCCATGTTTGGCTCAAAATCTCCACTTTTTAAAAAAATTTCTTTTGCTGGTACTCGCTCTCTTCATTCAATTCTTCTATATTAGCCTTCATTCTTGTCATTGTTGCCCTCATTCTTTTCATATATTTTTTGAGTTCATCATGTTGCTCAGCTTCTTGCCTCAAAATATTCCTAATATATGCATCAGGTTCCATATCTTGCACTTCATTGCCCCTATCAAACTCACAAACATCATTAGAAAGATCATAATAAGGGCTCAGAGGAGGATGGAAAGAATTAGGACAACCATCCCAATGACCATATTAACCACCACACATATTATAAATATTCCACTTAAAGAATTGAGATTGTGACTCGCTCCCGGGAATATTCTGATAATTTTTCCACCAGTGGGGTCCTCCACAATATGGACAAGGATCATCAAAATAAGAATAACCATCATTCGAATAACTTTCATTCGAAGATGCCATGTTAAAATGAATAAAACTTACTAACTAAACTAAAAAAAATGAATAGATAAAAAAAATAAGTGTCTAATCTAGAAAAATAGCTCATTTTTAAGTTCCCGGCAACGGTGCGAAAAACTTGTTGCGGCCAAATGCACACGCAAGTATATGCGGTCGTCAAGTAATAAAGTGATAAGATAGAGTGTCGAACCCACGAGAACTTATGATTAACTATTAACTAAATTAGATTATCCTAATTATCTAAACAAGAATTAAACCTAGAAGTATTTGATTCTAAACTAATTGAAATAAGAAGAAAATAACTAATGAACTCTGAACAAAGGACGAGCAGATTTTTTATGTTATCAATGTGATGAAAACGATCTAGGATTATGGGCTATCCAACAATCCTATTGTATTCTTCGATTGAATTGATTTACTAATTCATCTAGCTTATTGGTTGACAGGGTTAATATTACTCATAAGAATCTGTTGAGTTCTTACTCGCCTTTTCAAGCTAATCTAATGCTTATATGTCTATGGAATTAGAACTAACAAGAACACATTATTTATAACTCCTGTAAATCAACCAAGCAAGGCAATTAGGTATATGTCTATCCTAACTGCTTATTCGTTCCCCGATGCCCAGGTTCTAGAACTTGCTCTACTAAATCCTATTTGCAATCTAGAGTTCCCACTTTCGAGTTCAACTCTAGATTCGTAGATAGTATTCAATTGATGATCAAGCGATCAACTAATTAAGCGCAAGATTGAATAAATAAACCAATATAACAAATCAAGAAAGCAAAATCAATATCCGAATAACAATAGTTATGAAAGAACCACAACTCTAGAACATGAAGTTTAGCTCCACATAGACATGGTAGCAAAACAAAAGATAATACAAAGAAACATAAGAATTACTAAGTTTGGTGGAAGAAAATATGAAACCCGGCCTCCATGGCGGCTCTGTGCTCTCCCTAGGTCAAAAGTTTTTCCAAAGTTACAAAAATAACGTTTTTACATGTATTTATACCAAGTAGGGCTGGACCCAGACGAGAACACCTTCTCCCGCGCGAAATAGGTCTCTGGCTCTATAAAATTTGCACAGGCGCGCCGCATGGGGCGACGTGCACGCGGTGTGCTTGTGGGGAACTTCAGGGATCATGCAATTTGAGGGCAGCAACAATTTACACAGCCATGGCGCGCTATGCGGCATCCCATGCGGCGCGGCTGAAAATTTGGAAAAATGTAAAACATAAAAGTTGTAGCCCTTTTAAATAGCTTTCCAATGATATATTGTGAAGCCCAAACGGATTTTCGAACAAAAAGTTATGTGCATTTTACTGGACAATGCTAAGTATGCCTGCTCGATTCGTCGTTTCTTTCTTAAAGTGAACTATCATCTGTTGATCTCCGAACACGATCCCAACTTAATACTTGGGCTTTTACTCAGACTTCAAAGCTCCAGAATAGCTTGAATTCATTCCATAACATCGACATAGATCGGAATCACTCTCACAAGGCATAAAACACACATTTAGTGCAAAACACTAAGGATTAAAGCTCAAACTCAATTAAAGTACAGTAAAATTAGAGTGTAATAAGCGACTAAAATACGTAACTATAGCCTATCATCACTGAATTTAGAAATTGCTACTAGCATGTCCATGTACCAGTACGCTCCTTGTAAATTATTGGGATCTATTCTTTAGATTATGTTATTCGAGTTCGAGTTCTAAAGGCTATACTCTTGAAATTTTAATCTTGTTGCCCTCTAAAGCATATGTACGCGCGGGTAGACGTGTTACAGTAATAAAGATTTATGTATCTCTTTATGAAAGCATTTGTTAGGATTCACTAACTGCATTGCGTAATTGCGATTTATAACACAATAAACAACATACAAACAGAAAAATTGCCATTTCACTTTCTAGTTTCTACCGAAAGAACAATAGTAAAACTAGTACTCTAATACTAACAGTTACAATTAACCATATAAAACGAATTTAACGGATTGCTTAAACAAAAAATAGCCGACGTATGTATAGTATATGCATTATTTATGTATTAAATGTGTATAATATATATATTCAATGTATAATCTATGTATACGGCTAGAAAAAATAAACAATAAATATGGCCGGCTATTTGTGTAAAGATCCCCAAGAAGAATTCACCCAAATAGCCGTCCATCCAATTTCTTAAACTAAAAATAGTCGGCAGATGTATAATATATGCATAATTTATGTATTAAATGTGTATAATTATATATATTCAATGTATAATCTATGTATACGGCTAGAAAAAGTAAACAATAAATATGGCCGTCAATTTGTGTAAAGATACCACAACTAAACAAGACACCAGGTACCCATTTTACATGGCTGTATTTTGGAATTAGTGGGTGCATCCTAAATTTTAGATTTTAGGTTCAAATTTTCAGGACAAAAATGTTCTGAATTGTCCTGAAATTGAGATTTTTAGTTTTAAATTTCATGACAAAATAATTACTGGTTAATCTCTAAATAACATCCCAGAGAATGGCTATCTGTGCACTTGCCCCGTATGTTTACTTGATCAAACTTAGTCCGAATGGTATGGCCTTCTGAAATAGTGCAGGCCCCTAACTCCGTGGCCCTTTTACTCGGTCATTCTAGGGAAACTACCAACTATGTCCATTTATAAGTAGATCATTACAAAAATTAGCCAATTCATAAAATATTACTAATATTAGTCAAATATTACTAATATTAGCTAATTAGCTATTTGTAGCAAAAAAATATCAAATTTGCTTTCTATTGAGTGAGTGTTATTAGAATAGATTGAGTACAACTTAAGGAGCTTGAATATCAGTTTGGGATGATTTGGTGAAGGTTTGAAGTGGTTTGAATTAAAAATTCGAAGTAAAAACTGAGCATGAAAAAAATTGATGTGTATCAACCAGTGTATCACTTGTGTACCATATTTTTATCAATTGTGTATCACATGTATATCCATGTATATCTGTGTGTGAGATACATGTGTGATATATATTTTTTTCTTTAGCAAATATACCACTAGGCAGGCTGCCTAATGATTAATATATAAATAAAATCCCAAAATGGGTCCAAAGCTTACATGATGTCCAAACCAAAATAGAAGTTGCATGAAGCTACTAGCTACTAAAAAGATAGAATAGCTAAAGTCTAATGAACTAGCTATTACAACAAAATAAGCTGAGTGCTTCCTTCTCCTGTCAGTGTATGTGAATCCAATTGCCAGTGGTAAATAACAAGCAGCACCTATCAAGCTCTCACCAGGAGCCAAGGTATACTATCCATAGGCTAAAATGAAGTCCGAACATCTCCACCGCAGAGTTGAAGCCAACATAGTCTTCCAAGCGTAGCTACTATATGATCTCCATATGCAGTGTACTGAGTTTGGCCAAGTATTAATCATATGCGCACTCATCAAATTTAACATGTAAAAGTACCTAGCTTTAGGCAGACTTTGCAAGGCAAAAGCCAGGTTGGACTGGCTTTAAGCAGGCCTTGCAAGGCAAAAGCCAGGCTGGGGCTGGCTTTAGGCTGGCCTTGCGTGATATATGTTTGATACATGTGTTGCAGAAGATTTTTTGAACTCGTTTTGATTACGAATTTTGATACAAAACCAGTCCAAATCACCTCCAATCTTCCTCAAACTTTGTATATTGACTTATCTATATATTTTCAATGAATTTCAACTATACCCATTTAAAAAGTTCCTTTTTTGCTTAGATTTTTGGAATATTTTTTTTTATTTTATATTTCATCATCTTATTTGCTACCTAATCCATGAAATTTCCTTTTTGTCTGGCATCTAATATTGTTAATCACGATTAAAAATATGGAAGGTAATTTTTGCATGTGATTCTTTGAGAGAAAGTAAACTTATTTATTTAATTTTTTAATTTTTATATGTATTTGACTAATTTTAGTAAGTTGAAACCTATTTGGGACATTTTTATAAGTTTTCCGTCATGCTACACTTTCAACTCATGTACCTTTTATGGATAGGAGCACTTAATTAGGTATTTATTATCTATAAGTTTTTAGTTAATTTTGAAGCCTTGTTATTAGTAGGTATAATATAATGTACTAGTTCGTTCTTTTCCAATTATCACCTTGTTCATTTGTATTTTACAGCTAGCTCAACTAAATTTTGTTATATTTGTGTCTCATACTCGGCTAATAGACTCATTTTCAAAAGGTTTAAATTTGCCTATGAACTATCCGAAAGGGGCTGGATTTATCCTTCGCTAATAATTGGGGTCAGATTTACCCCTATCATCACAAAAATGTGCTAGATTTTTCCTTATTGTCTAACGTCAGTAGCTTTTCGACACGTGCATAATGCAATCTAATAAGTTTGCCGACTATGAGACAGATTCGGTCATTTTCAAACTCTTACTTATCTAGTTGTACACGGTCAAAATTATATGCCCCGATTTTATAGTTCGAGAGATCACATCAAGAGTTGAGGTTCGATAAAGATCAAACTCGGGCTCGAAGGCAAAATAAGAGGCACGTATACCTAAGTAACAAAGATCATCGGAGCCGAGTACGATCAATGCCAAAATAGTACCGTTGTGAGTCTGTTACAGAAGGACAAGATTCTCGCCATGTCCCCAAGATCATGTAGTAAATTTTGGAATAGATTTGTACGGATTAGTACAAATCTGTACTAGGCGGTTATACAGCTGTCCCAATAATATTCTTTATTGTAAATTGAAATGTACCTTATTCAGGGTTTCCCTCCTATATAAAGGGACCCCAATCATTTGTAAAGATCATCTAATCATTGGCAAAGAATATACTCTCTACTTTTCGCTCATTGTTCATCGGAATTGTCATTTAAACTTTATTATTTCTTTATTGTTCTTGATTCCTCTCGAGGTCACCGAGCTCGAGGTCGCTAATGCTTAAGTAACACTGGTTTGGTTCATTTATTCCTTTCATTTACACCTTATATTACTTGCTTATTAATTGGTATTGAACTAGATCACGTATCTTTAAAATCACCAAATCAAATTTTATTGTTACTCGTATTTTCGAGGTAAACAGCTTGGCGCCCACCGTGGGGATAAAGATAATAATGATTATTTCAGTACTGGTTTTTGATAACACTCATTGTTTTTCACACTTGTTTTTGTCAAAGATTCGTTATTTTCAGACTAAAACATGTCGAACGCAGCAAGCAGCCCAGTACATGGTAATGACGGTCTCGGTTTCCATGGGGGAAATGATAATGTAGCAGCTTCAGGTGCAGTGTACCACCACTTAACCCTGAGTTAGTGCCAATTCCTAATCCAGTCGATGTTGGTTCACAAAATGCTTTAAACGTCGACTTAGGCACTGACGTCAGAGGAAGCGTACACAGAGAGGTTCAACCTAGTGGCCAAAGAACACAGGGTCGAGGAGATGGAGAGGTCAGCCTCCAAGTGATTTTCGAAATGTTACAAGCGTACAGATTGCTATCACTCAATTGCAAAGTCAACAAAAGACTCCGAGCGTGGTGGGATCGGAAACTACTCACCGTGTTGAATCAATCCCGGAGAGGTCGAGTAATAATGGATACGAGGCTGAACTCACAATCATGAAAATGCTCGAAGAACTCAAAAAGAGGATCGAGTCAGGAGAGAAAAGGATCGAGGATAATGATAAAAATGTGGAAACGTACAACTCGAGGGTCGACCAAATACCGGGAGCGCCTCCTATATTGAAAAGACTGGATTCTAAAAAGTTTGTGCAAAAACCTTTTCCCCCGAGTGCGGCCCCGAAGCCTATTCCAAAGAAGTTTTGCATGCCGAACATACCCAAATACAACGGGACCATCGACCCCAACGAACACATCACTAAGGGAAATGACTTGGAGGACGACGAGATCGAGTCCGTTCTACTGAAAAAAAATGGAGAAACTTTGTCCAAAGGTGCGATGATTTGGTACCACAACCTGCCCCCGAACTCTATCGATTCATTCACCATGTTGGCAGATTCATTTGTGAAAACACATGCTAGAGCTATAAAAGTCGCAACAAGGAAATCGGACGACTTCAAAATTAAACAAAGGAACAACGAGATGTTAAGGGAGTTCATATCCCGGTTTCAAATGGAACGAATGGAGTTACCACCAGTCTCCGATTACTGGGTAGTTCAAGCTTTCACTCAGGGGCTAAATGAGCAGAGCTCGATATCGTCAAGACAGTTAAAACAAAACTTGATTGAGTACCCCGCCGTGACTTGGGTGGATGTGTATAACCGATAGCAGTCAAAGATTAGGGTTGAGGACGACCAGTTGGGAGCCCCCTCGGCTTAGGATTATCCAAGCAGATTGGCAACAAAAGATTCGAGAGACGCAGACAGGGATCCAAGACCGAACAAAGATAGGTATCAGCCATATACCGAAGAGTGAAGGAACAGTTCGAGGCGTAATGTACCTCGGAATGACCGAAGAGTAGATCGAGGACAGAATTCTCGAGGACTCATGAGTAAGACCGGGTTCGATAGGAACTCAAGACCGGCAGAGGCACCTCGATTATCAGAGTACAATTTTAGCATCGATGCCTCGGGGATCGTTTCAGTCATTGGAAAGATTAGGGATACCAGATGGCCTAAACCCTTACAAACTGACCCTTCTCAGAGGAATCCCAACTTGATGTGTAAGTATCACGGTACACATGGGCACAGGACCGAGGATTGCAAACAATTGAGAGAAGAGGTAGCCCGATTATTTAATGAGGGTCATCTTCAAAAATTCCTTAGCTACAGAGCCAAAAACCATTTCAAGGAAAGAGACGCCAATAGAACGAATGAACCAGAAGAGCCTTAACATATTATTCATATGATCATCGGCGGAGTCGACGTCCCGCAGGGACCCGTGTTCAAACGCACCAAAAGGGTCAATCACAAGGGAGAAGCAGACTCGGGACTACATGCCCGAGGACACCCTTACACTCAATGAAGAAGACACCAAGGGCCTATCTCAGCCGTACAACGATGCACTGGTAATTTCTATTCTTTTAAATAAAGTTCAAGTTAAACGTGTTCTTGTGGATCCAGGTAGCTCGACGAACATAATCAGGTCGAGGGTCGTAGAGCAGCACGGGATGCTTGACCAAATCATACCTGCATCTTGAGTCTTGAATGGATTCAACATGGAAAGCGAAACAACAAAGGGGGAAATCATCCTCCCAATGAATGTGGCCAAGACTGTACATGATACTAAGTTTCATGTTATCGAAGGTGACATGAGGTATAATGCTTTGCTTGGAAGGGAGTGGATCCATAGCATGATGGCAGTGCCATCGATCCTTCATCAAATGATGAAGTTCCCAACAAAAGATGGCATTAAGACGGTGTATGGAGAGCAACACACAGCAAAGGAGATTTTTGCAGTCCATGACTTAGCACCAGTATTAACGCCTTCTACATCGGAAAAGTCGAGCACTAAGGACAAACATGTAGCTAAATAGCAATCACAGTCCATATCCTCGATTGAGCCCGAGGAACATATGATCGAAGAAGAAGAAGTGGACTTCCTCTCCCCTCGAGCTTTCGTCACCCCCAAAGAATCAGATGTGACGAAGTCCACGATCGAGGAACTAGAGCAAGTGATATTGATCGAGCATCTATCGGAACAGAAGGTATACCTGGGAACGGGATTAACCCCTGAACTCAGGAAAAAAATCATTCAATTTATTATTGATAGCATTGATTGCTTTGTTTGGTCCCACTTAGATATTCAGGGATCCCACCGGAGATAACCATCCATCGACTGAGTATCGATCCCAGATTTAAATCGGTGAAGCAAAATAGAATACCCCAGTCCGAGGTGAAGCACGCATTCATAAAGGACGAGGTAAATAAACTTCTCAAAATAGGGTCCATTAGGGAAGTAAAATACCCCGAGTAGCTAGCTAATGTAGTAGTAGTCCCTAAAAATGGAAACAAACTTAGAATGTGTGTAGACTGCAAAGATTTGAACAAGGCATGCCATAAAGACTCTTTCCCACTGCTTAACATCGATCGTTTGATTGACGCCACGCCCGTCCTCGAGATTCTTACTTTTCTCGATGCCTACTCCGGGTAAAATCAAATTCAAATGAACCCGGAGGACCAGGAAAAGACTTCGTTTATCACGAAGTATGGAACATATTGCTACAATGTAATGCCCTTCGTGCTAAAAAATGCAAGGGCTACATACCAACGCTTAGTTAATAAGATGTTCGAACAACAAATAGGCAAACCTATGGAAGTTTATATTGAGGACATTCTAGTTAAGTCCCTGCGCGCAGAGGACCATTTGACTCATTTGCATGCAACGTTCGAGATCTTAAGAAAATATAACATGAAACTCAACCCCGAGAAATGTGCTTTTGGAGTTGGCTCGGGCAAGTTCTAGGGATTCATAGTATCGAGCAGGGGGATTGAGATCAACCCCGACAAAATTAAAGCCATTGAAGAAATCACAATCGTGGATAGTGTGAAGTCCATACAACGACTAACCGAACGGATAACTGCTCTAGGATGATTTATCTTGAGGTCATCGGATCGGATTCACCAATTTTTCTCCCTACTCAAAAAGAAGAATGACTTTGCATGGACTTCGGAATGTCAGCAAGCATTGGAGGAGTTAAACCGGTACTTATCGAGACCACCCCTACTTCACACTCCAAAGGAAAGCGAAAAACTTTATTTGTACTTGAGCGATGAGTGGCGTGCTAGTTTGAGAAGAACAAGGTACACATTTTCCTGTTTATTATGTAAGTCGAACCTTAGGAGATGCTGAAACCAGGTATCCACATTTAGAAAAGTTAGCACTTGCGCTAATAAGCACATCTAGAAAACTAAAACCATATTTTCAATGTCACCCCATATGTGTGTTGATTACATACCCACTTCGAAATATCTTGCATAAGCCCGAGCTGTCGGGCCGATTGGCCAAGTGGGCCATCAAACTTGGAGGGTACGATATCGAATATCAACCCCGAACGACCATCAACTCTCAAATTTTGGCAGACATCGTGGCAGATTTTACACCTGCCCTCGTACCCGAAGTAGAAAAGTAACTTCTACTAAAGTCGGGTACATCCTCGGGGGTATGGACCCTCTTCACAGACGGTGCCTCGAATGTGAAAGGGTCCAGGCTCGATATTGTTTTAAAACCACCTATGGGTAATATCATTAGACAATCTATCAAAACTTCTAGATTAACTAACAATGAGGCTGAGTATGAGGCCATGATTGCAGGTCTCGAACTAGCCAAAAGCCTGGGAGCAGAAGTCATCAAGGCCAAGTGTGACTCTCTTTTGGTTGCACACTAAGTAAACGGAAGCTTCGAAGTTCGAGAAGATAGAATGCAAAGGTACTTAGACAAACTTCAAGTAACATTGCACTGCTTCAAAGAATGGACACTAGACCATATACCTCGAGAACAGAACAGTGAGGCCGATGCACTTGCGAATTTGGGGTCATCGGTCGGGAAGATGATATTGTCCGGGGGACTGTTGTCCAATTGTTGAGGTCCGTGGTCGAGGAAGGCCATGCGGAGATTAATTCAACAATTTTAATGTGGGATTGGAGGAATAAATACGTCGAATACTTAAAGCACGGAAAGCTCCCCTCGGACCCAAAAGAGTCGAGAGCCTTACAAGACAAAGCAACTCGATTCTCGCTTGATGAAAATGGAACATTGTACAGAAGAAACTTCGACGGACCGCTGGCAATATGCTTAGAACCAGGAGACACCGATTATGTATTGCGAGAAATCCACTAGGGCACTTGTGGGAACCACTCTGGCGCTGACTCTTTGGTTCACAAGGTAATTAGAGCTAGATATTACTGGGATATCATGGAAAAAGATACTAAGTAGTTCGTTCGACGACGTGACAAATTCCAAAGGTTAGCACATGATCCATCAACCCGGTGAAAAACTCCATTCGGTCCTATCTCTGTTTCCATTCATGAAATGGGGGATGGACATCGTCGTCCCCCTACCAACGACACCAAGTAAACCTAAGTTCATTTTATTTATGAATGACTACTTTTCAAAATGGTAGAAGCACAGGCCTTCGAAAAAATAAGAGAAAAAGAAGTCATTGACTTCATATAGGACCACATCATGTGCCGGTTCGAGATACCTGCCGAAATAGTATGTGACAACAGGAAGCAGCGCAAATGGCCAGAGGTTGGGGGTATCACCCTCAGAGGTTGTATTTTCAAGGAAAATACTTCACGCCAAAGAGGGCCTTGATAGGAGAACTTTCTAATGGGCCAAACGGTCAAATGGACCGTCTCCATGTAGAATAGTCGAGCCTCCGACGGTAAAACATGTGCGCATGTATCAATTATTCAAATAAGCATTCTTGCCATATCAAAACACTTTGTGTCTCAAAGAAGTCTACTATTATACGAGCTTCATACTTATAATTATACGAGAAACGGCTCAAGAGCCAGAGCGAAAATGCACCCCAAATATTCAGAGACTGTCATCGACAGTCAACACATCCGAACATCGAAAGATAGAACTCATAAGACCTCTAAGAGGCATCCCCTCGATATAAAGGCCAAGGCCACCATACTCGGGGACTAACCTTTCGAACAAGTTCGAAAGGTTATTGGGAAACAAGTCCAAGAAATATACCCAAAGGCTACGACCACATTAAATGCTACAACCACATTAAAAACTACGTTCATATGAAAAGTCTACGGCTGGAGTAATGCGGCTCAGAGACGTCCGACTTCCTCCATAAAATTAAAGGCCTTCAAACACTTTGAAAAACTCACACTACCCTCGGCAAAAGCAAATGATAAAGGGCTTCGATAAACCTAGACCTCGAATAATTTAGAGGCTTCGATAACATCAGCCTTCGAAAAAACCTCAAGAGGTAGTCAATTATAATTACACAACAAATTACAAACGAGGTTCCAATCGATCGAACCTTCAAAAAACCCAACGGGTACAAAAAACACATGCTAAAGCATACCAAAATTTTCACTAAGTCTTTTAGCCGAAAAAAGGTAAAAATTATAGCCGCTTTAGAGGCCGAGTTGGCCCTACCTAAAGAGCTTAAGGGCCGACCTAAAAGAGCCTAACGGCCAATACTAAAGAGCATGAGGGCCGAAGAGTATGGAGTTCGAGACCTTGCTCTCACTCAGCTCGGACTCAAGAGTCCCATCACTCCGAGCTAAGCTTTAAGTCGATATTCTATTATAAATATACTTCATTGATCAAATAAAAAACCTAAGGGTTTAATATTCTGAGTCCAGGTCAATACTCAGACTGATCATTAGAATTATAACATCAAATTTCTTTCACAAATGAAGACAAAACATAATTCAACGTAATCGAAGATGAAGCAAAGAGGTTCTTTATATTCATAAGAGATGCTTACAAAATATATTTACAACACCCACGAGGGGCCCTTAAACAAAAGCAAAAAACAAAAAGAAACTAATGTATTTCAGGGTTACATTTTCAGAGGCAACATCCCTAGGAACTGTATCCTCGGTAGCTCTATCTTCGGGGACCTCCTCCTCCTAGGGAACTTCATCTTCGTCTCCCTCACTCTCGGAGCCACTAGCGAAAACCTCATCATCGGAGAGCAAAGTAGCTGCCTCTTCCTCCAAAGTTTTTTCCTTTTCAATGTCGGTCGAGAGGTTGAAGCCTCGAGCATGCACCTCCTCGAGAGTTTGTCTCCGGGCCTCTAGCCTAGCATGCTTGAGGTAACATGATAACTTAAGATTGGCCGCAACGGAGATCTCCTGTGCCATAGCATTAGCAGTAGCGGTGTCAGCTCGATACGAGGAAACGAATGCCTCAGCCTCGGATTTGGCTTTAGCAAGCTCAGCGACCGATTTAGCTTCGAGCTCTTCAGTTTTGCGGCTCTAGGTCGAGCTTTCCTCCTTTGCACTTTTGAGCTGGTTTTCAACTGAAGTCAGCTGTTCCCGAAATGTATCTTTCTCAGAGGCGAGATGGTCCATATGTTGCCTCCACCCAAGGGTCTCAACCTCTTTCATCTTGAGCTCCTCTCGAATATCCTCTACCAGCTCGCCCCTCTGCTAGAACTACAGAATTGAAGTGTTAGTCACCAAACCAAGTAAAAACGTAATAGACACTCAAAAGCTATATTACCTATTCACGAAGCTCAGTTTGTTCTTGATGGGCCTTCGCCAACTCGGCACGAAGATCACTGATCTCCTCATTTTTTGGCGTAGAGAGCCTTAAGGCTGTCCATCTCTGCCACGCGCTTTTTGAACTCAGCTTCACACCAGGCAAGCCTAGCCCGACACTTGGAAAATTCTTGATTGTAAAGCGACACAGCCTTCTCACAAAGAAAAGGAGTCAGGCTTAGGAGGGAAAAAATCAATCTCGAAATGTAGTTATGAGGACAAAGCTTACCTGTTTGCGAAGCTTTTCGGCCTTATCAAAGATGAATGAGGCATCAAGATCGGGGCCCTCCTCGATTCCCAAGAGGTACTATCGAAATATGTCGTTCTACCCTTAGGACATTACCACATATAGAGTCCTCATGGCCTGGGCATCCCGTATTTGCCCCTCAGAGAACACCGGGCCTGGTGGAAAGTTGTCCATATTGATTACCCCGAATGAATCACTCGGGGCATTATTCTGTCTTCGGAGGGCCTCATAGTTAGGCTGTCCGAGTTCATTATCCAAGTGGTCCCCGGGACGAGGCGCACTCTTGTCACTTGATGGCTCGGGGACTCTGCTCGAGCTCCCCTTAAAAATTTCTTCGGCTCGAGACCAAACCGCATCTGCCACCATCGGTTCAACGGCCTTCGAAGCATAAGTGCTTCCTCTTTTCCGAGATATCAACGGGCATCCATAATCTTCGCCCTCTGCGCTGTCTCTCTCTTCGTTCTCAGCACGAAGACGTTCGGCCATTTTTGGAGATAGGTCCACGGTATCGGCCTTTGGCTTTTGAAGCTTTATTTTCTTTGGCTTCAGGGAATTCGCAGGCGATCCTTTCTTATTTTTCTTTTCCTTGGTAGGCTTTGGGATTTATTCCTCACCAGGCGGGGGTGGGCTCATCGCAACGACATCTCCAAGGCCTACGTAAAAGCAAGAGTAAGTATTTGACAGAGGGACATAAATGTGCAAATAATAAAACTCACCACGATTTATGGCCTCCCATTGACCTCTGGACAAGTCACGCCAGCTGCGCTCGACGTATGAAGAAGTAGAGGCTAGTTGCCGAACCTAACCCGGGAGGTCCGGAACCGCACCAGGAAACCAAGGGACAACTGCATCATTATAAATAGATTAGTTCGAGAAAGAGAAGGAACTATGGAGTATTAAATCATCATCTATAAACCAGTACTTACGTTTCATGTTCCACTCCTCGGGGAATGGCATCCTCTCAGCAGGAATCAGGTTGGAGGTCCTGATTCGGATAAATCGACTCATCTATCCTCGGTCCTTGTCCTCATCGATGCTGGAGAAGAAAGACTTCGAGGATCGGCGTTGCAGCTTTATCAGGCCACCTCGGTAAATACGAGGGTTGTATAGCCTGATAAGATGGTCGAGGGTAAAAGACATCCCCTCGACCTTGCTCGAGAACTATCTAATTAGATTGACGATTCGCCAGAAGGAGGGGTAAATCTGACCAAGCGTCACTTGNGGGGGGGGGGGGGCAGAGAACGATCTACAGGAACTAGTGTGAATGGATAGGTATACACACTCAGGTACCCTGCTTTATGAGTAGTAATATCCTCTTCGGGGGAAGGGATCACCACGTCTTTATTCTCCCAATTGCAATCTGACTTCACCTGCTTGAGTTCGACTTCAGTTATCAAGTTGATATACTGAGACATAGGTTCACATCGACCCGAGATTGAAGCAGGTTTGTCGATTTTAAAATCGAAAGATGTTTCACAAGGCCCGGGAATACACTCCTCAATACGAGGCGGTACCACCATTTTGCTTTTGGATTGGCGTGATGATGAAGAGGCTTTCTCTTTCTTAGGAACTGTCTTAGAAGTTTTGGCCATTGTTGTTGAGAAATTCAGAAGAAGAAAAGAAATTGGTGATGAAATAGGCACAAGTTGAAGAGAATAGTGAGCTCAGAGATTGAATAAGCTAATGAAGTTCTATGAAAGCTTTGAGAAGTAAAAGTTTAAGTAAAGTTTGCAAAGTGGAGGAGTTGGAATATTTATAGAGGTCACTCAAGCGTGTTAAAGAAGCCAAACAACTGACCAATCTGCCGTTTTCAATTAATGGCCTTTGGAAAGCTGTGCATACGCGACCTTTCAATCACACTTGTTGCTGACATCAAGAGACGCCATCATGGTTGGGGCATCGAAGGATCAAGAATCAAATTGTTTCTTGTCATTTCATTCTAAGAAACGCGAGGACTATCTGTACACGGTCAAAATCATATTGCCGGATTTTGTAGGCTCGAGAGATCACATCGAAGGTTGAGGTTTGATAAAGACCAAGCTCGGGTTCGAAGGCAAAATAAGAGCCCAATAGGCCTAAGTGCCGAAGATCGTCGGAGCCGAGTACGATCAATGAAAAAATAGTGCCGTTGTGAGTCTGTTGCAGAAGGACAAGATTCTCGCCACGTCCCCAAAATCATGGCGTAAATTCCGGAATAGATTTGTGCGAATTAGTACAAATCCGTACTAGACGGTTATATAGCTGTCCCAATAATATTCTTTATTGTAAATAGAAATGTACCTTATTCAGGGTTTCCCTCCAATATAAAGGTACCTCAATCATTTGTAAAGATCATATAATCATTGGCAAAGAATATGCTCTCTACTTTTCGCTCATTGTTCGTCAGAATTGTCCTTTAAACTTTATTATTGCTTTATTGTTCTTGATTCCTATCACGTCCCAAACTACCCCCGAGACGTGACTGGCACCTTGCTTATACTGCCCGTTAGGCGAACCAATTCCTGTACTCTTAACCTATTATACAAGTATTGACAGGAACACGTACTAGCCCAAAAACACTAAATATTATTAAATACAAAATGGTTATTCGACTAAACTCATAATTTATTTATAATTTAAAGAGCACTCAAATACTAAAACTCTATCCCAAATTACATACTAAGAATGTAGAGCATCTAATGGAGTAATTGAAGTTTAAGTGACGGGTATGCAAACCCGAAAGAAATAATAGACATAATATAGGTAGAGCTGAAACAACAGCCCCCACGGATAATGCGGCGGCTCACCTCAGCAATAGGATCCACTCGTCGAACTCGTCAGCCACTAGTTCTATATCCCGCAACGGTATCTGCATAGAGTTGCATGTAAGGAGTGAGTTATACGTAAATATAACCCAGTAAGATCCTCGCCCGCCACTTTAAATACCTATGGAACAAGTGTTAGAAAATACAAACTCACCACAACATGAATGATATAGTAAATACGATAACTATACAATAACTCAATATATGTGTATCACCAGAGTTCTTAAGAATTAACCAACAAGAGCACCCACTAAGGACTTATCATAATTGCAGTGAAAGAAATTTACCAATACACCTACGAATCCACAGCGGCATCACAATGCCTCGAATACGTAACAGAGCATACACAATGCACAGGTGATGTACAAAGGCATACACAATGCCCCAACATCATGGCGCACAGCCATATCAAAATCAACATCATGGAGCACAGCCGTATCAAACTTAACATCATGGCGCACAGCCGTATCAAACTCAACATCATGGCGCACAGCCGTATTAAACTCAACATCATGGCGCACAGCCGTATCAAACTATCAAACAACTTATAAAATAATTTTTTTTCATACTTTAATTAAAATAATATATTTGCGGCTGATATAAGACCACCGATTCTACCAAGCGCACGCTTGTCCCAACACGTGGACCAGACAGAGAAAAGCACACTTTCAAAACGGGTTTAAGAAAAGCAAGTACCAAAGCTTAAAGTCTCACTTACCTCACTAACGGGAAGTTCTCCAACCTTGCAACGCTTAGAGTACCAACCAAATGAGCTCCAATGGACTCAATCTATTCAAAATATTGAATAACACGTCCTAATTAGTCTAGGTGAACAATTTCCATAATCTTAGGACAATTCAAAATTAAAGTCAATCCCCGTCCAATTACTAAAATCTGTACAGAACTCGTTAAACACAGATCCTGAAATACCAAAGCATTGTTGGATGCAGTGTGTATTCTGCGGTGCTAACCCAACCTCATTATTATAACTCCTACTCATTTTCAAGCATATTACCCAATCATTAGGTAATAATCATGCATCCTAAATTGAAATCGGAAGATATTGAATTACAGAGAAAAAATTTTGTTCTCTGTCTCAGTACCAAAATCCTATATATATTATGTGTAATTCCACTTACTATTCAATTATCATACAATCATTAGGACTCAGTCACCAAATAATCATTACTCCCCACATTCTATCCAAATTGTTGGATAATCACTATTCCCTAAATTTAAAGGAACAACTCCATCGCAAATTAACAACTGCTTTCCTCCCATGGCAGTATAATTTTTTTTAATACCAAATTTATAACCGTCATTGTTGTACTATTTTCTTTTTTTCACAAATGATTGGCATAATAAATTATTTGCAAAATTCATACCGTGTACTACTGTGATAAAGAAATACCTGATTGTTAGTTTTGTTCCCTTTCACCCAATTGCAGTCCACTGTTTTAAACTCTTGTCTTCCACCATTCGTCACATTATCAATATTCTTTATCTATTTTGTACTCTTTNATATATATATATATATATATATATGGGCCTAGCTCTTACTTTTTACTATATATTTTATCCCAACTACTTTATTATCCAACCAATAGATGTAATAATAAATTAGACTCACTAACTAGTTAAAAAGACAAATTTAAAACTCTTGAGTTAATCAGTATATGTAAATTTTTCGGTTATTACATTCTCCCCCACTTAAACAAGTGTTCGTCCTCGAACGAGTTAGAAAGTGTACCTGACATCTCAAACAACTGAGGGTACTTGCTTCGAATGTCTGCTTCGGACTCCCACATAGCTTCCTCTGTTGGATGGTTACGCCATAATATTTTCACTTAAGCAACCTTTTTCGACCTCAATTGCCGCACTTGCCTATCAAGAATAGCTATCGGACCTTCTTCATATGTTAAGTTCTTATCAAGCTCCACATCCTCTTGCTGAATATTATGACTTTCGTCATGAACATATCGTCTAAGCATAGACACATGAAATACGGGATGAACCAGAGACAAACTCGGAGGCAAGGCAAGTTTATATGCCACCTAACCGATTCGGTCTAAAATCTCATACGGACCAATATACCTCGGACTTAGCTTACCTTGGCGCCAAAATCTCATGACTCCTTTCATAGGGGACACCTTTAAAAAGACTTTTTATCCTTTCATGAACTCCAAATCGCGAACTCTCTTATCTGCGTAGGATTTTTGTCTACTTTGAGCTGTCCGATCGTTCCCGTATCAATGTAACTTTCTCCAAAGCTTGCTGAACCAAATCCGGACCCGATAGTTGTGCTTCACCAGGTTCAAACCACCCAACTGGTGAACGACACTTACGACCATATCAAGCTTTAAACAACGCCATATGTATACTCGACTGATAGTTGTTATTATAAGCAAACTCTGGTAACAGCAACTGATCGTCCCAATGACCACCAAAATAAATTGCACAAGCTCTAAGCATGTCTTCTAAGATATGAATAATCCGCTCGGACTGTCCGTCCGTCTGTGGATAAAAAGATGTGCTCAACTCAACCTGAGAAC
Organism: Nicotiana paniculata; assembly: GCA_005239505.1. Taxonomy (NCBI): domain Eukaryota; kingdom Viridiplantae; phylum Streptophyta; class Magnoliopsida; order Solanales; family Solanaceae; genus Nicotiana; species Nicotiana paniculata. The sequence continues at coordinate 6,151 of ML307887.1, read as the reverse complement.
CCAACGGCTTCTGAAAAGACTTCCAAAACTCAGCAGTAAACTGTGCACCCCGATCTGATATTATAGAAATAGGCACACCATGAAGTCGAACTATTTCACGGATGTAAATATCTGCTAACTGTCTGCAGTGTGAGTCACTCGAACCGGTATAAAATGCGTGGACTTTGTGAGTCTGTCCACGGTCACCCATACTGAATCATGTTTTCTAAAAGTACGTAGCAACCCAACTACAAAATCCATAGTAATCCTTTCCCACTTCCACTCCGGGAAATTAAATTCAGCATCACACCGCCTGGTTTTTGGTGTTCATATTTCACCTGCTGACAATTTAAGCAACTACTCACATGTTTCAAAATATCATACTTCATACCTTTCCACCAGTACAATTCACGCAAATCTTGTTACATTTTTGGTAGCACCTGGATGTATAGAGTAGCGGGAGTTATGAGCTTCTTCGAGAATCAACTGCTTCACATCACCTACCATGGGGATACACAATCTACCATGTCGACGTAACACACCTTCATTTTCAATAGAAAATGTCTTAACACCACCATTATGCACTCGATCACGGAGTTTAGCAAGACAGGAATCTTCAAATTGACAAGCCTTGACCTGTCCAACCAAGGATGATTGCGCTACCAAACCTGCAAGTAGTCTGTCCGGCAATGTATGATCAATACGCACTCCCTGATTGGCCAACGCATGAATATCCATAACCATAGGTCGTTCTTCAGCAGTAAATCGGGCCAAGCTACCCATAGACTATCTACTCAAGGCGTCTGCCACCACATTCTCCTTCCCAGGATGATATAAAATAGTAAGATCATAATCTTTAAGTAATTCTAACCACCATCTCTGCCTCAGATTCAAATCTCTTTGCTTGAATATATATTGCAGACTCTTGTGATCAGTATAGATTTCACACGGCTCACCATAAAGATAGTGACTCCAGATCTTAAGTGCAAATACGATTGCAGCCAATTCCAAGTCATGAGTTGGATAATTCTTTTCATGGTTCTTTAGCTGCCGAGAAGCATAAGCTACAACCTTGCCATTCTGCATCAACACACAACCCAAACCGACTCGAGATGCATCACAATAAATAGTAAAACCCCCTGCACCTGTAGGTAGAGTCAAAATCAGAGCCGTAGTCAATGTGGTCTTCAACTTCTGAAAACTTTCTTCACACTCATTTGACCACTGAAATGCCACACCTTTCTGAGTCAATCGAGTAAATGGAGTGGCTATCTTTGAGAAACCCTCAACAAACCTTCTATAATATCCGGCTAGGCCTAAGAAGCTACGTATCTTTGTAGGAGTAGTGGGCCGAGGCCAATCTCGAACTGACTCTATCTTCTTTGGATCAACATGAATCCCATCTCGAGACACCACATTCCCCAAAAAGGAAACTGTATCCAGCCAAAATTCACAATTTGAGAACTTGGCATAAATCTTTCGCTCCCTAAGTGTCTGTAGCACAACTCTCAAGTGTTGTTCATGTTCTGCCTCACTTCGAGAGTAGACCAAAATGTCATCAATAAATACAATCACAAAATGATCTAAAAATGGATTGAATACCCGGTTCACGAGGTCTATAAATGCTGCGGGGGCATTAGTAAGCCCGAAGGACATCACCAAAAATTCAAAATGCCCGTACCTGGTCCGAAACGCTGTCTTGGATATATCCGTGGTCTTAATTCTCAGCTAATGGTAACCCGATCTCAGGTCAATCTTTGAAAAGTGAGTTTCACCCTGTAGTTTGTCGAATAGATCATCAATAAGTGGCAACGAATATTTATTCTTGATCGTCACCTTATTCAGCTGCCTGTAATCAATACGCATTCTCATCGTGCCATCTTTCTTTTTAACAACTAACACAGGTGCACCCCAAGGCGACACACTAGGCCTGATCAATCCCTTATCAAGTAGCTCTTGAAGTTGGACCTTTAGTTCTCTCAACTCCGCTGGAGCCATACGGTATGGAGGAATAGATATAGGTTGAGTTCCTGACACCAAATCAATACTGAACTCAATTTCTCTTGTCGGAGGCAGCCCATGTAAATCTTCTAGAAACACATCAGCAAATTCTCGAACCACTGGAACACTATCAATAGTAACATCCTCCAAGTGCGTATCATGAACGGTAGCAATAAAACCCAAACACCCAGTATTAATCATGCGATGTGCTTTTACATAGGATATTATTTTTCCCCGAGTCAGAGGAGTTCTGCCTTTCCACACTAAACATGGTTCTCCAGGAAAATCAAAACGTATAAGCTTGGAATGACAGTCAACTAAAACATAACATGACGCTAACCAATCCATACCCATAATTACATCAAAGTCGGACATAGACAACACTAGTAGATCCACCACGGTGTCCCTGTCCTGAATAAATATCACACAGTCTCTATAGACTCTATCCACAGATATAGACTCCCCCACTGGGGTCACCACAATAAAAGGCACATTAAGAGACTCAAATCCTCGTTCTAAGTACATGGAAAAAGATGGAGACACGTATGAATACATAGAACCAGGATCAATAAGAGCATAAGCCCCATAAGAACCGATAGTGATAATACATGTGACCACTGCATTAGATGCCTCAGCATCCTGTCTGGCCATAGCAAAGAATCTCGGTGGCCCACCCGCTCCCTGAGTAGTCTGTGCACCCTGCCGACCCTGTCCACGAGCAACTTGCGGCGCGGCTCTAGCTGGCTGAGTCGGAGTCTGTGTACCTGTAGACGTTCTCTGTGGCTGTGGAGTAGCATGGTTAGTAGCAGAATATCCTCTAGGACAATACTTAGTAATATGTCCTTTTTGACCACAAGTAAAACAAGCCCCATCTATTCCAAAACAACGACCACTGTGATTTCTACCACAACTCGAACACCTCGGATGTTGACCTGACTGATATGAGCCACTTTCCTTCCTCTGTATCTGTTGTTGCCCCTGTTTAGCTGGATAAGTACTCCTAGAAGAATGGACCACTGACTCTGACTGAGTGGGTCTGGATTGCCCACGATTAAAACCACTCTTTCCCCCAGATGGAGCCCCACTAAACCCGTCTGCGCTACGAGCCCTTTTGCTTTCTCGCTCAGTTCTGTCCCTCTCTTGATAAGACTCATAACGGAGAGCAGTATCCACTACCTCTTCGTACGAACCACCTCGAACATCCCTAACCACAGAACCCCGATAACGATGCTCAAGACCATCCACGAACCTCCTTACCTTCTCATGCTCATCTGCAACTAGAAAAGGCGCATAACTGGCTAAATCAGTGAACTTAGCCTCATACTCTGTAACCGTCATACTGCCCTGGCACAGTTGCTCGAACTGACGTCTCATGTCATCCTGCTTGCTCACTGGAACGAACCTATCCATAAACATAGCTGAAAACTCTGACCAAGTAATAGGTGGAAACCCTGTTCGTCTATCTCTCTGAACTGAATTCCATGACTCTGCAGATCCTGAAAATAGAAAAGTAGCAAATCCCACCCCTCGAGTCTCCTTCATCCCCAAAGTAGATAGTATCTTCTCACAACACTAAATGAATTTCTGGGGCTCAATAGAAGCCTGTGTAGCATCGAACTCTGGTGGCTTAAGATCCATGAAGTTCTTAAGATCCTTAGACTGCTCTGTATTTGCAACTGGATGAACGACTTGAGGGTCCATTTGAGGAGCTGCAACATTCAGTTGAACCTGTGCTTGCGCCTGTGAAGTAGTCTGGGGAGCCGGAAGTCCACCCTGAGTAGGCACTAATGCCTCCAACACATTCAACAACCTCACCACTGCATCTGCAGGTAAGGTAACAGTGGGCATATCAACTGGGACTGGTGGCGGAGCATTATGAACCACTTGTTCTTGCACTCGATCTGACATAGTAGCTTGGGATTGACCTGTATTCACAACTTCAGGCTGAGGAGTGGCCTGTCTACTAGCCTGAGCTCTAGTCTGATGAGCCCCAACCTGACCACCACCTCGAGTAGTACCCCGTCCAGCACCACGTCTAGCAAATGAAGGTGGGCGTGTCCTAGCCATCTGCGAAGTAAACAATCCAAAGTCAAACTCAAGTTATCTCAATGCACGATCAAGGAATGAAAGAAGGGAAAACATCCTAAATTCTTAGTAGCCTCAAGCTCATAAGTATTGGCGCTTTTTTACATACCTATGAGCAAGACCCTACTAAATACTGCTCCATGACCCGGGACTTAAAGCCTAGGCTCTGATACTAACTTTGTCACGTCCCAAACTACCCCCTAGACGTGACTGACACCTAGCTTATACTGCCCGCTAGGCGAACCAATTCCTGTACTCTTAACCTATTATACAAGTATTGAGAGGAACACGTACTAGCCCAAAAATACTAAATATTATTAAATATNATACTAAATCTCTAACCCAAATTACATACTAAGAATGTGGAGCATCTAATGGAGTAATTGAAGTTTAAGTGACGGGCATGCAAACCCGAAAGAAATAATAGACATAATATAGGTAGAGCTGAAACAACAGCCCCCACGGATAATGCGGCGGCTCACCTCAGCAATAGGATCCACTCAGCGAACTCGTCAGCCACTAGCTCTATCTCCCACAACGGTAGCTGCATAGAGTTGCATGTAAGGAGTGAGTTATACGTAAATATAACCCAGTAAGATCTTCGACCCGCCACTTTAAATACCTCTGGAACAGGTGTTAGAAAATACAAACACACCACAACATGAATGATATAGTAAATACGATAACTATACAATAACTCAATATATGTGTATCACCAGAGTTCTTAAGAATTAACCAACTAGAGAACCCACTAAGGACTTATCATAATTGCAGTGAAAGAAATTTACCAATACACCTACGAATCTACAGTGGCACCACAATGCCTCGAATACGTAACAGAGCATACACAATACACAGGTGATGTACAAAGGCATACACAATGCCCCAACATCATGGCGCACAGCCGTATCAAACTAAACATCATGGCGCACAGCCGTATCAAACTAAACATCATGGCGCACAGCCGTATCAAACTTAACATCATGGCGCACAGCCGTACCAGACTCAACATCATGGCGCACAGCCATATTAAACTCAACATCATGGCGCACAGCCGTATCAAACTATCAAACAACTTATAAAATAATTTTTTTTTTCATACTTTAATTAAAATAATTTATTTGCGGCTGATCTAAGACCACCGATTCTACCAAGCGTACGCTTGTCCCAACACGTGGACCAGACAGAGAAAAGCACACTTTCAAAACGGATTTAAGAAAAGCAAGTACCAAAGCTTAAAGTCTCACTTACCTCACTAACGGGAAGTTCTCCAACCTTGCAACGTTTAGAATACCAACCAAACGACCTCCAATGGCCTCAATCTATTCAAAATATTGAATAACACATCCTAATTAGTCTAGGTGAATAATTTCCATAATCTTAGGACATGTCAAAATTAAAGTCAATCCCCGGTCCAATTACTAAAATCTGTACAGAACTCGTTAAACACAGATCCTGAAATACCAAAGCATTGTTGGATGCAGAGTGTATTCTGCAGTGCTAACCCAACCTCATTATTATAACTCCTACTCATTTTCAAGCATATTACTCAATTATTAGGTAATAATTATGCATCCTAAATTGAAATCGGAAGATATTGAATTATAGAGCAAAAATTTTGTTCTCTGTCTCAGTACCAAAATCCTATATATATTATGTGTAATTCCACTTACTATTCAATTATCATACAATCATTAGGACTCAATCACCAAATAATCATTACTCCCCACATTCTATCCAAATTGTTGCATAATCACTATTCCCTAAATTTAAAGGAACAACTCCATCGCAAATTAACAACTACTTTCCTCCCATGGCAGTATAATTTTTTTTATATACCAAATTTCTAACAGTCATTGTTGTACTATTTTCTTTGTTTCAAAAATGATTGGCATAATAAATTATTTGCAAAATCCATATAGTGTACTACTGTGATAAAGAAATACCTGATTGTTAGTTTTGTTCCCTTTCACCCAATTGCAGTCCACTGTTTTAAACTCTTGTCTTCCGCCGTCCGTCACAGTATCAATATTCTTTATCTATTTTGTACTCTTTTCTTTTCTTTCTTTGTTATTAAGTAAGACCA
>MDKI01068976.1:0-30654 GCA_005239505.1 Nicotiana paniculata | reverse complement strand
TATTTGAGATCTTAACATGGGGAGTTAAAATAAGTGTTATTAAATTTTCGAAATTCATATTGAAGAGTTCAATTGCAGTTTTTTAGTGGAATAAATTGTAATTAATTATAGTAAGAACTAATTTATGCTAATTTCAAATTAATGCTATAATTAGTAGCCTCTTATTATTTATGTGGTCCCTGCTATACCTAGTAAAAACCTGAACAAGACTTGGGTAAAAAGTGAATTAGGAGAAAAGTCATCTTGTAGAGCTGGAGTGGGATTCTACTTGTAAAAGCAGAATCCTACACGTTTTTGGTAGCACAATTTCGGCCAAAAAATAAATGTACTTAAGGAAGACTGATTTCACCAAATTACTTACTTTTGAGAGTTGTATTATTTTTGTCCACCCAAATACAAAATCGTCCAAGATTTACTAGGCATATAGCAGAAGACTGCAACACTGGATTCTTGTTGTTTGGAAGATTTGTGCAACTAGTGCTTCTAATCTTGTGATTATATCAAAGTCTAGTGTACACGTATTTGATTCCTGGTTTGGATGCTTGCTTCCGCTGCGCATGTTCTAACAAGAGCAACGTTGGTTATAGTTATAAATATTTCATGTTTCTGCCTTCTCTTCAACAAACTGTAACCAGGAGCGGAGCTAACCCATCAGCTACGTGTATTCCATTGACATAATAGCTTTAGGACATAAGTACAAATCAGTGTATTAATTAGATATTAGCAATGTACTCATTATTTTCTTTATAATAATAAAGAAATTGAATTCACTTCTTTCTAAAATCAGCACAACAAAGAACATAAAAACAACGACACAAAACAAAATCATTTTGCAGCACAAACGCTACCGGCAGAAACAGCGCTTAGCTGTACTCGGCTACTTGCTCAAAGGTAAATTCCATTTATTTACAGCCATGAGGCCTTTGACTTGTCTTGGAAGTTCAGCAAAATTCTGGAAAATCTGAGATTGAGAAAAAGTATAGCCCATAGATGCTAGCTTGTCAGCTACTTGGTTGATTTCTCTGAAGAAATAATCCAATAAGAAACCAATTTGTTCCTTATGAACTTTCAACTCCTCAACATCTTCAGTGCCAGGTATCTTGCAACAGCAACATCTGAATGGGGTGGTAATTCCCATTCTAGAGACCCTCGCGTAAGTACGAATTTTATCCCTTAAAGCTCTCTAAACAATAAAATTCATCTTGAAAGGCACAAGCTTGTGCCAAGTCATACTATCCACCCAACTCTTATTCTTCTTGTTTCTGATGAGGTTCCATGCAAAAATCACCAAGAAATTCCCTTTATTATCAGCTGTCCACACAAATTTATCCACTCCGTTAGGATTCAGATGGATCTGTAACTTGTTGATGGTACTTCTCGCCTATGTTGCTCGGACTCTCCGAAAATGTGATCAGATACATGTCAGATTCTTCAAAAGTAGTGCATTATTGAAGGATCAGACACGAATGCGACTACATTTTGGAGAGTCCGTTCAACGTAGCTTCTCACGTGATCAGGAAAATGAACATCCCATCCTTCTCAGTGCCAGTTACCATCAACCAAAATATCAGAGATCTTGACATTCCTAGGTCAATGGTCCTAAGTTTGTCCAGTTGTCAAACCAAACTGCTTTATCACCCTTAGAATAATCCATAAAATATTATGATCCACTATCCTTTTGATTTTACACATGGCATTCCAGGATTGGAATTGTCCTGAATACCATTGTTTCACAAAAGGATGTGCCATCTGACAATACTTAGCCATTAAGAAATCCTTCCATAAAGACTGCCCTGTTCTAAAGATGCACCATTGTTTTGTTGTAAATGCGTTGCAGATGTTTTGAAGCTTCCTGAAACCTGCGCCACTCTCCTCGTAAAGGTAGACATAATTTATCCCAGGCTGCCCAGTGACACTTCCAGGAAAATCTAGCCATCATTCTTTCTATTTGATTAAGAAAACCTTAAGGAGGATGGATAGCTACTAATAAATGCACCGGAAGTGCAAGCAGAATATGTTTAATCATGATAAAATCTGTCGTTTTGCTTTCTAGAACCCTGTGCCCTTAAATAAGACTTTTCGTACTTGCTTTTACTGATTTATGACTTCAGGGGATGGTTGGTTCGTGATTTGAAAGAGTTTGGGTTGGAATCGGAACACTTGGTTCCTTAAGGTTGGCTTAAAATGCCAAATTTGACTTCGGTCAACATTTTTAGTAAACGACATCGGAATTGGGATTTGACGGTTCCAATAGGTTCCTATGATGATTTCGAACTTGGGTATATGTTTAGAACGGGTTTCGGATGATCCGGGAGCATTTCGGCGCCAAATAGTGGAAGTTTGATTCTTAGAGGCTTTAGAAGTCCTATAAATATGGTTTGGAACGTGTTTTGGTGATATCGAGATCCAAATGAAATTTTGAGACCGGGAATAGTTCTATAATGTCATTTAAGACTTACACGCAAAATTTGGTATCTTTCCGAGTAGTATAAGTAAGTTTTGGTTGAAAATAGATTGAAGAACTTAAAGGTCATAAGTTTGATTCAATTGGTTTATGGTGTGATTCTTAGTTTCAATGTCACTTCGGGCGTTCCGAAGGTTCGAGCGAGTCCGTCTTATGATTTCGAAATTGTTGGTATGTTTGGACTGGGCCTCGGGGACCCCGTAAGCCATTCGGACGTCGCGCGAGTCGAGTCCAAGCTCAAAATAAGTTGTTGGTGCACCAGTTTGACCGCACCTGCAGTTGGGCAACCGTAGGTACGAGCTCGTAGGTGCGGGTGAAGCTGCGCAGATGCGGCCAAAGAGCGGAGCCCAGGTCCCGCAGATGCGGTCCCTTTTCTGCAGAAGCGGAACCACAGGTGCGATCACCTGTCCGCAAGTGCGGTCCTAACTGGCCCAGCCATTTCCGCAGATGCGGACAATTATCCGCAGAAGCGTGACCGCATGTGCGGTCAATGCGCTGCAGGTGCGGAAGTCGATGAAGGTAGCGCCTTCATTTAATACGGGAGTTTGTCATTTTTACTCACTTCACTCCATTCTTGGGCGATTTGGGAGCTTCTAAAAGAGAGATTTTAACCTAGCTTTGTGAGGTAAGAAATTCCTACCTAATGTGAGTTTAGTACACAGATTATGGGTAGATTAACATGCAAAATTAGTGAAAATCAAGGGTTTAGAGGAAGAACCTAGGGTTTTGATTAAAATGGAGTTTTACCACGAAACTTGTTATGGAATCTAGTAAAAATCACATATTATTGATCCTAAGGTTATGGGTAAAGATTTTCTTCAAAAATTTCCGGAATCCGGGCACGTGGGCCCGGGGAGGAATTTTAGGAACCTTGCATTTAGGGTTGGAAAATTGTTATAATAGTTAGAATATGAACTCTTGAGCACCTATTGACTAGTTTTTACCCCATTTGAATAGTTTTGGATCGTTTGGCTCCGATTTGAGGGTTGAACGTATTCTTGAGTTTCGAAGTAAGCTTTGGGGCAAGGTAAGTCTCTTTTCTAACCTTGTAAGAGGGTAATTTCTCTATAGGTGAATTTAATTGATATGTGATTATATGTGGGGGTTACGTACGCACTAGGTGACGAGAGTCCGTACGTAGCTACTAATTATGAAAATGTCCGGTAGTATAGGCCCACATCATGTTGTATTGATATGGTCATTACTTTATGTTTATTGTTTGCTATACAAAGCAGCGAAATTTAGTTGTTGCTAAACGTTGTGGGAGAAAGTTGAACTTGCTTTAAACATCGGGGCCATAAAGGTTTCCATTTGAACTTCGTGTTTTGAACAAAATGGAGGAATACTAAAGTAATCTAAGAAAAATCTATTTTTAACCGCGTCACAGGTATGATTCGCGAGCGGGGTAAACCTTTACCTTCAGATTTAACTGTGTCGCATGAATGATTCGCGAGCGGGGTATTTATATAAATTATGTTGACTGCATCACATGGATGATTCGCGAGCGGGGTAATACATGCATTTATGGTTCGCGTCGTTCGACCCTCGGCTATGCACAATTTATATTTTATGTCGGATCGGACCGAACATCCTCGGTGGTATTTATGTATTATACTAGTATTGGGAGTCATTTAGTTAACTGAAGTAAATTTACTATTTGGTGAATATTTGTTTGAGAGAAGGAAGCGTTCAGATTTCTTCAATCTTGATGATAGAGTCGTTAGCTACTTTCGCATTCTGAATGTTTGTTATTTTCACTTATTGTACTTATTTAGAATTTTTACATTGTTATTATTGTTGGCCCTAGTATGTGTCAAGTCGACCCGTCATCACTACTTCATCGAGGTTAGACTAGATACTTATTGGGTACATATTGTTTATGTACTCATACTACGCTTTTGTACTTAATTGTACAGGATCTGAGGTAGGTGCATCTAGCTATCCGTCGGAAGCACATTCTTGATTTGGACCGGGACTTACGGTGAGCTGCCCCACTCTAGCCGTTCAGCAACATACCGTAGTTTCTCTTTTGCTTGTATCTGTCTCTTTATTTCAGACAGTAGGGTAATCTCTCTTTTGTATATTCTACTAGATGCACATACACTTGTGACACTAGATCCTTGGCGTTTATTAGTAGACTTGATTTTTGGGTTGTAATTGTTTAATTACAATCTCCTTTAGTCACAACCGTTCCATTTTCCTTAATAATTTGTTATTTATCGAATGCATTAAATTTAATATAAGTTGGATGTTGGAGTTTCTTAATAAAATAAATGAGAGGTCAATAGTTGATTAGTGTTGTCTTACCTAATAGTGGTGTTGGGCGCCATCACGACCTATAATGGAATTTGGGTCGTGACAACATGGTATTAGAGCAATAGGTTCACGTAGGTCTCACAAGTAATGGGCAAACCTAATAGAGTCTTGCGTATCGGCACGAAAACGTCTCTACTTATCTTCGAGAGAGGTCGAGGCAGAGGCTGGGGGAGGACACTGTCCAAGGTAGGGGACGAGGGTGTCTTAGAGCTGCTCCAGTTGCACCACCAGTAGATCCAGCAGAGGATCCCATTGTTGAGGAGCAGGGCGAGGTGCCCACAACAGAGCCTGCCCTGGTGGATTTCATGTCAGCGTCGGTCTTTCAGGAGGTTATGGGTCGTATGATGTGGTTCATGGATACTATGACTCAAGATGGTTTATTTCCAGCAGACCCGGCCACATCTCAGGAGGGAGGGGAAGCACAGACCCCTACTGCCCAGGCCCCTGGACATGCAGCTGCGATATATCAGACTCCGAGTGCACTACCCACGGATAGGCCCCAGCCAGTTGCAGCAGTAGCACCTGAGCCTAGACCAGTTGCGGACGGCGATCAGCAAAATTTATTGGACAGATGGACTAGGCTACACCCTCCTGTCTTCGGAGGTGAGCGTCATAAGGACGCCCAGGATTTCATTGATAGGTGCAGGGACACACTGCACAACATGAGGATATTGGAGTCTCATGGGGTTGACTTCACTACTTTCCAGCTGGAGGGCAGGGCCCGTAGATGGTGGCAGTCTTATGTTCTTGGCAGACCAGCGGGTTCTCCTCCTATTACTTGGGGCCAGTTCATACAGCTTTTCTTGGATAGGTACATTCCACCCTCCGAGAGGGAAGAGTTGCGGCATCAGTTTGAGAAGCTCAAGTAGGGTAAGATGTCGGTGACAGATTATGAGGCGAGGTTCTCTGAGTTGTCTCGCCATGCACTTATGATACTTCGTACCGATGCAGAGAGAGTGCGGAGATTTGTTGTGGGGTTACACCCTGCGATTCGGGCTAGCATGACCCGGGAGGTTGTGATGGGCACAGGTTACCAGCTAGTGGTGGAGATTGCTCGGAGGATTGAGGGCTAACGCCAGAGAGGTAGGGAGCTGTTACAGCAGGATAAAAGGACCTGATACTCTGGAGAGCTTAAAGGTGCCCCGGCTAGGGGCAGATGTCAGTTTGGGAGGGGCCAGCCCAGCAGGCCCCCATATTCAGCACCCACACCACCTCCTCGAGGTGCTCCAGTGAGACCTTATTTCAGTGCGATACCGGAGAATTCTCATTGTCCGCCAGCCATTCAGGGTTCCTCCGGCGGATATTCTGGTCATCAGGGTTCTTCTAGTGCTTATTTCAGTGTCATGCCAGAGAGTTCATACCGTCCACCAGCCATTCAAGGTTCCTCTAGTGGGTATTCAGTCTATGGTGCCGAGAGGTAGTTACCAGTGTGGATATCCAGGTCACATAAAGAGATCTTGTCCCAGGCTTCGGGGCAAGGCAGTACAGTAGAGCCATCAGCCCATGATTACAGCAGCAGCTACCCGACCGCCTAGAGGTGGGGGACAGGCTAGTAGAGGCCGTCCTAGAGGTGGAGGCCAGGCAGGGGGAGGTCAGCCAGCTATTGTTCAGTCAGGCGGAGGCCGGCCAGCCGGCGCTCCAGCTAGATTCTATGCTTTTCCCGCCAGACCAGATGCATTGACCTCAGATGCCGTGATCACAGGTATTATTTATGTCTGCGGTAGGGATGCTTCAATATTATTTGATCTGGGTTCTACCTATTCATATGTATCATCTCTGTTTGCTCATTTCCTGGATATTCCTCATGAGTCTTTGGGTACTCATGTTTATGTGTCCACTCATGTGGGCGATTATGTGGTTGTGGATCGGATCTATCGGTCATGTGTGGTCACATTCTGTGGTTTCGAGACTACAGCGGATCTCATGTTACTTGATATGGCCGACTTTGAGGTCATCCTGGGCATGGACTGGTTATCTCCATATCACGCCATCCTAGATTGCCATGCCAAGACTATTACCTTAGCGATTCCAGAGTTGCCGAGGTTGGAGTGGAAGGATTCATCTGTCAGTGCCCCCAGTCGGGTTATCTCTTTTCTGAAGGCTCGACGTATGGTCGATAAGGGTTGTTTGGTGTATCTAGCTTATGTACGGCACACCATCGCAGAGTCTCCGACGATTTATTTAGTGCCAGTAGTCCGGGAGTTCGCCGATGTGTTTCCTTCTGACCTTCTAGGCATGCCACCAGATCGTAATATTGATTTTTGCATGGATTTGGATCCAGGCACCCAGCCTATATCTGTTCCACCGTATCATATGGCTCCAAAATAATTGAAAGAGTTGAAAGAACATCTTGAGGAGTTGCTATCTAAGGGGTTTATCAAATCGAGTGTATCGCCTTAGGGTGCGCCAGTATTATTTGTGAAGAAGAAAGACGGGACCATGCAAATGTGTATTGACTACCGCCAGTTGAACAAAGTCACCATCAAGAACAAGTACCCGTTGTCGCGCATCGATGATTTGTTTGACCAGTTGCAGGGTGCTAGGGTGTTTTCTAAGATTGATTTGAGATCGGGGTACCATCAGTTGAAGATTCGTGACTCAGATGTTCCGAAGACTGCCTTCCGTACTAGATATGGTCATTATGAGTTTCTTGTGATGTCCTTTGGCTTGACTAATTTCCCATCAGAGTTTATGGATTTGATGAACAAGGTGTTCAGGCCTTATATTGATTTTGTTGTAATTGTCTTCATTGATAACATTTTGATCTACTCACGTAGCCTGGGGGAGCACAAGCAGCATTTGAGAGTAGTGCTTCAGACATTGCGAGAGCAGAAGCTATATTCTAAGTTCTCCAAGTGTGAGTTTTGGATAGAGTCGGTGGCATTCTTGGGTCATGTTGTATCGGGAGAGGGTATTAAGGTGGATCCGAAGAAGATTGAGGCGGTTCAGAGTTGGCCTCGCCCTACTTCAACGACCGAGATCAGAAGTTTCTTGGGATTGGCAGGTTATTATCATCGGTTTGTGGAGGGATTTTCATCCATTGCAGCACCTCTGACTAGATTGACCTAGAAGGATGCCTTGTTCCGATGGTTCGACCAGTGTGAGGCGAGCTTTCAGAAGCTCAAGACAGCTTTGACCACAGCACCAGTTCTAGTGTTGCCTTCCGGTTCCGGGATGTATACAGTTCATTGCAACGCTTCACGCGTTGTCTTGGGATGTGTATTGATGCATGAGGGATAATTTATTGCATATGCTTCACTCCAGCTGAAGATTCATGAGAAGAACTACCCCGTGCACGATTTGGAGTTGGCAACGATTATTCATGCACTTAAGATTTGGAGGCATTAGTTGTATGGGGTGTCTTGTGAGGTTTATACAGACCACCGCAGTTTGCAGCACTTGTTCAAGCAGAGGGATCTTAATTTGAGGCAGCGTAGATGGCTTGAGTTACTGAAGGACTATGACATCACTATTCTTTATCATCCGGGCAAGGCAAATATGGTCGCAGATGCCTTAAGCAGGAAGGCAGAGAGTATGGGTATTTTGGCATTCATTTCAGCGGAGAAGAGGCCACTAGTTTTGAACATTGAGTCATTGGCTAACAGATTTGTGCGGCTGGACATTTTAGAGCCCAGCCAGTTCTTGCATGTGTTGTTGCTCAGTCTTCATTATTGGGACAGATCAAGGCTCGGCAGTTTGATGATCCGCATTTGGCAGTTCTCAGAGAGACGGTACTACAGGGTGATGCCAAAGAGGTTTCGATGGGCGAGGATGGTGTTCTGCGACTTCAGGGTCGCCTATGTGTTCCTAATTTTGATGGCATGAGGGAGAGGATTCTAGAAGAGGCACACAGTTCACGGTGTTCTATTCATCCAGGTGCTACGAAGATGTATCGTGACTTGAGGCAGCATTATTAGTGGCGGCGGATGAAGAAAGAATAGTGGAGTATGTAGCTAGGTGCCTAAATTGCCAGTATGTTAAGTATGAACACCAAAGGCCAGGAGGCCTACTCCAGCAGATGACTATACCTGAGTGGAAATGGGAGTGCATCGCCATGGACTTCGTAGTTGGGTTGCCACGGACTTTGCATAAGTTCGATGCAGTTAGGGTTATTGCTTCCAGGTTGACCAAGTCGGCACATTTCATTACAGTAGCCACTACTTACACTTCAGAGAGGTTGGCCCATATCTACATTCGGGAGATAGTTCGGTTGCACAGTGTGCCTATGTCCATCATATCAGATAGAGGTCCTCAGTTCACTTCGCATTTCTGGTGAGCCGTACAGAGTGAGTTGGGCACCCATGTAGAGCTCAGCACAGCATTTCATCCACATACCGACGAGCAGTCGGAGCGGACAATTCAGATATTGGAGGAAATGCTCAGAGCATGTGTGATTGACTTTGGAGGGCAGTGGGATCAGTTATTTCCCTTGGCCGAGTTTGCTTACAACAAAATTTATTAGTCCAGCATTGAGATGGATTCATTTGAGGATTTATATGGTCGGCGATGTCGTTCTCCCACTGGGTGGTTTGATCCTGGCGAGGCTAAGTTATACGGTACTGATTTGGTAAAGGATTCCTTGGAAAAGGTAAGGTTGATTCAGGAGAGACTTCGCACGGCACAGTACAGACAGAAGAGTTACGTGGATCAGAAGGCGCGTGATGTATCATTTATGGGCGGCGAGAAGGTTCTCTTGAAAGTCTCACCGATGAAGGGTATTATGATATTCGGGAAGAAGGGCAAGTTAAGCCCAAAGTTTATAGGTCCGTTTGACGTGTTGAGGCGAGTTTGGGAGGTTTCTTATGAGCTTGCTTTACCTCCCAGCCTATCAAGAGTTCATCCAATTTTTCACGTATCTATGCTCCGGAGGTACCATGCCGACTTATCTCATGTGTTAGGCTTTAGTTTCATTCATCTAGACGAGAGATTGGGCTACGAGGAAGAGCCAATTGCTATTGTTGATAGGCAGGATTACCAGTTGAGGTCCAAGAGGGTTTCCGCAGTGAAGGTCTAGTGGAGGGGCCATCCAAATGAGGAGACGACTTGGGAGCCCGAGGAGGTCATGTGGAGCAGATATCCACACTTGTTCAGCACTCCAGGTATGATTATAGACCCATTCGAGGACGAACATTTGTTTAAGAGGTGGAGAATGTAACGACCCGACCTGTCGTTTTGCTTTCTAGAACCATGTGTCCTTAAATAAGACTTTCCATACTTGCTTTTACTGATTTATGACTTCCGGGGATGGTTGGTTCGGGATTTGAAAGAGTTTGGGTTGGAATCAGAACAATTGGTTCCTTAAGGTTGGCTTAAAAGGCCAAGTTTAACTTCGGTCAATATTTTTAGTAAACAACCTCGAAATCAGGATTTGACGGTTCTAATAGGTTCATATGATGATTTCATACTTGGGCATATGTTCGGAACAGGTTTCAGATGACTCAGGAGCATTTCAGCGCCAAATAGTGGAAGTTTGATTCTTGAAGGCTTTAGAAGTCCTATAAATGTGGTTTGGAAAGTGTTTTGGTGATATCGAGGTCCAAACGGAATTTCGAGACCGGGAATAGTTCCATAATGTCATTTAAGACTTACACGCAAATTTTGGTGTCTTTTCGAGTAGTATAAGTAAGTTTCGGCACGTTGGAAGTAGATTGAAGAACTTAAAGTTCATAAGTTTGATTCAATTGGTTTAGGGTGTGGTTCTTTGTTTAAATGTTGTTTCGAGGCGTTCCGAAGGTTCGAGCGAGTCCGTCTTATGATTTCGAACCTTTTGGTATGTTTGGACGGGGCCTCGGGGGCTCCGGATGCCATTCATACGTCGCGTGAGTCGAGTCGAAGCTCAAAATGAGCTGCTGGTGCACCAGTTCTGGTGCGACCGCACCAGCGGTTGGGCAGCCGCAGGTGCGAGCTCACAGGTGCGGGCGAAGCTGCGCAGATGCGGCCCAAGAGTGGAGCCCAGGTTCCGCAGATGCAGTCCTTTTTTCGCAGAAGCGGAACCGCATGTCTGATCACCTGTCTGCAGGTGCGGTCCTAGCCAGCCATACCCTTTTCGCAGATGCGGACGACTGTCCGCAGAAGTGAGACGGCAGGTGCGGTCAACACGCCGCAGGTGCGGAAGTCGCTGAAGGCAGCGCCTTCATTAATACAAGAGTTTGTCATTTTTTACTCACTTCACTCAATTCTTAGGCGATTTGAGAGCTTCTAAAGGGGAGATTTCAACCTAGCTTTGTGAGGTATGAAATTCCTACCTAATGTGAGTTAAATACATAGATTATGGGTAGATTAACATGAAAAATTAGTGAAAATCAAGGGTTTAGAGGAAAAACCTACGGTTTTGATAAAACTGGAGTTTTACCACGAAATGTTTTATGGAATCTAGTAAAAATTACATATTCTTGATCCTAAGGTTATGGGTAAAGATTTTCTTCAAAAATTTCCAGAATCCGGGCGCATGGGCCCGGGGAGGAATTTTAGGAACCTTGCATTTAGGGTTGGAAAATTGTTATAATAGTTAGAATATGAACTCTTGAGCACCTATTGACTAGTTTTTACCCCATTTGAATAGTTTTGGATCGTTTGGCTCCAGTTTGAGGATTTGAACACATTCTTGAGTTTGGAAGTAAGATTTGGGGCAAGGTAAGTCTCTTTTCTAACCTTGTAAGAGGAAAATTTCCACATAGGAGAATTTAATTGATATGTGATTATATGCGGGGGTTACGTACGGACTAGATGACGAGAGTCCGTGCGTAGCTACTAATTATGCAAATATCCGGGTAGTATAGGCCCACATCATGTTGTGTTGATATGGTCATTACTTTATGCTTATGTTTGCTATACAAAGTAGCAGAATTTAGTTGTTGCTAAACGTTGTGGGAGGAAGTTGAACTTGCTTTAAACATCGGGGCCTTAAATGTTTCCAGTTGAACTTCGTGTTTTGAAAAGAATGGAGGAATACTAAAGTAACTAAGAAAAATATATTTTTAACCGCGTCACATGTATGATTCGATAGCGGGGTAAAACTTTACCTTCATATTTAACCGTGTCGCATGTATGATTCGCTAGCGGGGTATTTATATAAATTGTGTTGACCGCATCGCATGGATGATTCGTGAGCGGGGTAATAGATGCATCTATGGTTCGCGCTGTTCAACTCTCGCTTGTGCACAATTTATATTTTATGTTGGATCGGGCCGTACGTCCTCGGTGGTATTTATGTATTATACTAGTATTGAGAGTCATTTAGTTGACTGAAGTAAATTTACTATTTGGTGAATATTTGTTTGAGAGAATGAAACGTTCGTATTTCTTCAATCTTGATGATAGAGTCATTAGCTATTTTTGCATTCTGAATGTTTGTTATTTCCACTTATTGTACTTATTTAGAATTTTTACATTGTTATTATTGTTGGCCCTAGTATGTGTCAAGTCGACCCGTCATCACTACTTCTTCGAGGTTAGACTAGATACTTATTGGGTACATATTGTTTATGTACTCATACTACGCTTTTGTACTTAATTGTACAGGATCTGAGGTAGGTGCATTTAGCTATCCGTCGGAAGCACATTCTTGATTTGGACCGGGACTTACGGTGAGCTGCCCCACTCTAGCCGTTCAGCAGCATACCGCAGTTTCTCTTTTGCTTGTATCTGTCTCTTTATTTCAGACAGTAGGGTAGTCTCTCTTTTGTATATTCTACTAGATGCACATACACTTGTGACACTAGATCCTTGGTGTTTATTAGTACACTAGATCCTTGGTGTTTATTAGTAGACTTGATTTTTGGGTTGTAATTGTTTAATTACGATCTCCTTTAGTCACTACCGTTTCATTTGCCTTAATAATTTGTTATTTATCGAATGCATTAAATTTAATATAAGTAGGATGTTGGAGTTGCTTAATAAAATAAATGAGAGGTCAATAGTTAATTAGTGTTGGCTTACCTAATAGCGGTGTTGGGCGCCATCACGACCTATAATGGAATTTGGATCGTGACAACATGGTATCAAAGCACTAGGTTCACATAGGTCTCATAAGTAATGAGCAAACCTAATAGAGTCTTGCGGATCGGTACGAAAACGTCTCTATTTATCTTCGGGAGAGGCCGAGGCAGAGGCCGGGGGAGGGCACCGGTATAGAGAATTCCTGCACCCACTAGAAAATAAGATAATGTCATCAGCAAAAGCAAGATGATTAATTAAAAGACCTTTTTTACTCATATAAAAGGATTTAAAATCCTCTCTCTGTGCTATATCATTAAGCTTCATAGAAAGAAATTCAGCACATGATACAAAGAGAGATGATCTCTTTGTCTTAAACCTCTTTCTGATTTAAAAAAAGCACGCCTTGTACCATTAACAATAAGAGAGTACCAGTTACTAGATATGTGTCTAAAAATCATGTATATCTCAGTCTCGGTAAAGCCTATTTTTCTCATGAGAATGCATAGATATGGCCATGACACCCTATCATATGCCTTGGCCATATCTAGTTTCAAAACAACATTCCTTTTATAATTGGCTTTGCTAATATCTTGAATAATTTCCTGGGCAAGTAGTATATTTTTAGTTATGGATCTATTTTGGAAGGATACTAAATTCAATAGTTGCATATTTTGGAAGGACATTTTTCCTTTTACTCTGTGGGGAAATCTGGTTGAACCGAAATAGTAATAATCAAAACAATACTAATTATTCTCTATCTTCAAAGTTTATTTTTCAGCAAGCAATGGAATTCAAATTCGTCACAGTCAAGGAGTCTAATGGCAACATTAAAAAGCCCCTCAAAGTAATATGGTTGAAACCACCCAGTGGGTGGTATAAGCTTAACACAAATGGGGCATTTAAAGCTAGTACTAGCTCTTCAAGAAGGTCTTCAACTTGCATGTGTTCTCCAGGTGAGTCCATTGGAGATTGAAACAGACTCAACATATGTACTTTTATGCCTTGAACATGAATATCCTATGTACAATCCCATTATTTGTAAACGCAGGAGGTTAATGCACCAGATGGATCAGGTGGTGGCCAAACATATCTTGAGGCAAGCAAATCAAGTATCTCACGGTTTGGCAAAGAAAGCTTCCAAGCAGTCTAGACTAAATGAAGTCAGGAATTTTGCAGTCCCACCACATTTTGTTGAAGACAAAGGTGGAACACATTTGGTTAGGTTTAATTCGGATAATATATGCACTAAGTTGGTTGAACTTGGTAAGCAAAATGCCCTAAGTAACATCTCTATGACATGTAATATGACTGTTTCTTAAGGTATTACTAGTATTAGTATTCCAGTTTCTAAAAAAAGGGACTTTTGGTCCAATATTACTAGCCGGAAAAAAGTCTTATTTTTGCTCTTGATTTTGACGAATTCCAACCTAAAGATAAATTTAGACTACAATCAAAAAGTTGATGAGTAAAATTGAACTCTTTTGGCAGAAGAGGGGTTGACTACAAAAGTTGAGCATGGACGAAAGTTGGCCGTAGCGAAAAACTTGGTCACCTGGAGTTCACTTATTTCACCTTGGAGCTTTGTTAATGATAAGGAAAAATATGAGACAATTTACTAGCATTAAAGGTGAGAATAGACCAAAAAGTATAAAATATGTCAAAATTGGGCAATTTCAAATAATATAAGGAGAATTTTAGACCTTTTCCTTTTTCATGATTTTGATTTTCAAATTTAGTGCTGTAGTTCAGACTCCCGAAGATCTCAAGTTTGAAAGTCTGATCTAAAATTTCTGAGAGTTGGAGTTCTGATTTCTAGACGGTTAAATATTAAATATTAGTACAAATTTCGACTATATTTTAAATATATTTATACATTTCCCTCAAATATAGCCCCCACTTTCTCGTAGGACCCAACCCGACCCCATATAAAAACCCATACGACACCGTAAAATGACCACCGCCGGGAGCCGCCACCTCCTCCGTTTACTCCTCTCCTGCCGGAAAATCACGGCACAAGTGACAACCACCAGCACCGACACAATCGTAGCAATGGCTTCATCATCCGAACAAGAGTTCGCGGCGCAGTGTAAAGCCAAGCTCAACCGAGTGCCGAGGTGTCGCAATTTATGGGACGCGAAAATAGCTTCTAGAGTCGGCGAGAAGTTAGGCGATCGGCTTAAGGAAGTTGAAATCTATAACGTGGAAATTGACGTTGAAGAGGAGATTAATCGGCCAGTTCACTATAAGAAAATGGTGGCGCCGCTTTTTGAGTCCGTTAAGGGCAAGGGTATTGCTGTGATTGGAGCTGACAAATTGGGTTTCTAGTCAATTTTTGGGTATCCTTTTGTTCTCCTTTGAATTCTGTTAAAAAAAATGAATAAAGTAGCATTTCATGTATACCATTTTATGTGTCATATTTATTAGAAATAATTTAATCTTAAACGTACTACTTACATTAATAGATAATTTATAGTCACAAAAATGTTTATGGTTTGTTTTAGATCATAAATTATAAAAGTAAATAAGTATTTTTTATCGAATTGTGTAGTTTGCTTTGTGTTATGGCGTTTCAAGTTATAAAAAAAATCTGAAAAAAGAAAAGAAAAAATGTATAACATGTCACTAGGTAAGAAGTTATAACTTGAATGGTGGTATCATGGTTTTGAATGTAATGCTCTTCAACAATTGTTGCTTAGTGAGATATCTTAATTCTGATTTAGAAAAAGGACAGTGTGGTGCACTAAGCTCCCGTTATGCGCTGGTTCAGGGAAGGGCCGGATCACAAAGGTTTATTATACGCGGCCTTTATTGTATTTTAAAAACGAGATAAAAATGCTTCATGTGGTTGAAATTACGGTGCCATTCAGATTAACCAGTAACTCGAGGATCTAAATCTTTTTTTTTTTTAAAAACCTGAAAAAAAGAATGGAAAAAAAATGTCTAAAGGAATAGTTTGTGAAAGGCGTTAGTTAGAAATTAGACGAAACTCCCTTCTTTTTTGCAATTTTCTCGCAAAGGATTATTCTGATCATTGTAAAACTTCTCTGCCCCTCATTGTTTATCATATTAGTATTTAATCTCTATGAATTCTATTATTTTGCGTCTATTCGCTTCTGAGGCAGTTTCAAGTTTGAGCTGATCCTCGAGGCAGTTTTCCAAGCAGAGGTTGGTTCATCTAAGGTTACACAACTTTTAACAATTTAATACCCATTATAACAAGATGACCACTTCTGCTGGGGAAAACTCTAAGGAAAGGTGAAATTCTATATACTCATTTTTTCCGTATATTTAAGGGACAACTTGTATTTAACCAAATATTGCTTCTTCTTGCTTATTTTATGTTTGATTATGTTGTTGTCCTTGTTTTCCAATTCATAAACAATGCAAAAACTCATTTCTGAATGCATTCCTAGGAAAAAGCAAGTTGCTTTTCTAGTTACAATAGAACAGTGGTGCATATTCAATTTGGTTTTCTCAAAGATGTGAACTTTATCCTATCACTACGAAATGTATTAACATAATTCAATGTTGTCATCCTGCATTATATTAGGGCCATGCACCCTTAAGAACTCCAGCTAGAGCCAAATAAGCATTCCTCACACAATTGAACAACCCAACTTACTAGATTAATCTCCATAAAGACTCAGGATACACTAATTGTACTGCATCTTAATGTCAATCAACTATATATGCTTCAATCATGAATCAATCAGTCATATGAGTTTCGTTCTAGCGCCTGTTTAGAATGCACTTTCCCACTGATTCAATCTTTAAAGGACTCATCATAATTAGACTATGTTTAGTCTCACCATCAACGTGTTGAACTCCTCCTTCTTTATCGGGTATATATTTCGAGATTCTCAGATAGACACTGCCTCAAAATATTGTAACAATTTTCTTCTCTTCTTCTTTTCCTTTTTAGATTCTTGTGTGATGGGGCCACTACATAGAGCATAGCTAATTGCTGCTACATTTTATCTTAGCAGTTCTTCCTCTCTCGCAAGGCTTGCTCCCCTTCAAGCAGTACTATTTGACATTGATGGAACTTTATGCGATTCTGATCCATTTCACTATCTTGCATTCCGTGAAATGCTTTTGGAGGTATGTACTACTAACTATAACTCATCATTTTATTTCCTGTAGAGAAAAGGAAAATGTTAGTTACCAATAAAAACCAGAAATAAACATTGTCAACGGTAAATGTCAAACCATGAACTTTTTTCCTTTTGCGATGTGGGTTAATTTCAACAGATAGGCTACAACGGGGGCGTTCCAGTTGATGAGGAGTGGTTTGTCAAGACAATTTCTGGGAAACACAATGAAGATCTTGTCTCTATCTTTTACCCTAATGATCATGAACAGGGTGTAAAATTCTTGGATGACAAGGAAGCTTTGTTTAGAAGGTTTTTAACTTCCTATCCTACCTTGTTTTTCCTATCAAGTTTAAATCTTGTCCACTGATAGTGTAAGAAATATTTACACAATTTAGTCACTTATAAGATAATTATAGATAAAATTGTATGATAAATATTAATTGGTAACCTACTAAAATTGGTAACTATCTGCGATTAAATTACATTGATCACGTAAAAAAATTGGATCCTTTCGATGTGATAGAATAGAGAAGAATGTCATTGTCAAAAATTGACTAGGTAAATTTTTCGTTTTTTCATCAAATAACTGACATTAATTTTCCTTGACACCTAGCATAGTGCATGAAAGGATCCTTGAATAACCATAAGGTAACTTGAAAATCCTTAGCGAAGTTTTAACAGAAATATTTTCGTTCAAGAAGGGCTCCAGAAAATGTTGATCGTATATGAGAAGATGGGCTCTTCAGTGACGTATAACTTAAATTTCGTTTCAATTAGTGTTATGCAACTTAACTATAGATTCATATCATTCCGCCAATCTTATAATAGCTATTTGGGTGGAAATTATAGATTGGCAAAAGAACAATTGAAACCCCTAAATGGTCTCTACAAGTTGAGAAAGTGGATTGAAGATCGTGGTTTGAAACGAGCTGCAGTTACCAATGCACCTAGAGCTAATGCTGAACTGTGTATAAATCAACTTGGCCTTGCCGATTTCTTTGATGCACTGATTCTTGGAAGTGACTGCAAACATGCAAAACCATATCCAGATCCCTATTTGAAGGCCCTTGAAGTGTTGAATGTATCAAAAGATCACACATTTGTATTTGAGGTATGATTTCTTTTGACTTCCATTTTTTCTTGTCAGTTTTCATCGAAGTAATTTCATGGACAATCATCCAACTTTCAATTTGTCGCACCAAATTCATAGAACTAATTTATATAATGTAGAAATAACTCAATTATGTTTGTATATTATGGAAAATAAAAAATTATCAGAAAATGCTAAATTTGGTCCCCGAAACACAAGTAGGTTGTCGCATCAGCAACTATCCATGCGGCATCACTAAAATGAAAAACCCAATTTCCGACATAATTTTATTTTTAAAAGAAAAACTAATGATCACGTCACGTAGTGAGAGACATCGGACGTTATTAGGGTCGGAAAATGAGTTTTTCTTTTAAGTGGTGACATGAAAGTGTGTAAGGTGAGTTGATGACGTGACTATACCTACATGACAATTTTATACATTTGCCAATTTACTTTTGTTTTTTGGCATTTGATTTAGTATTTTACTATTATAAAAATTAGTTTCATAACTTTAGTATAATAGATTGAAAGTTTGTTTGGGCATCCATGAAATTAACCTCAGTTTCATCTTAATGAAACTTATTGTATGTTTATTCCATGGGTAGGATTCTGTCTCTGGAATAAAGGCTGGGGTGGCAGCTGAAATGTCTGTTGTTGGCTTGGCAAATCGAAATCCATCTGAGTTACTTATGGAAGCAAATCCTACTTTTCTTATTAAAGATTATGAAGATCCAAAATTATGGGTAGCTCTTGAAGAGATTGATAAGACGTCAGGTACTGAGAAGAAGACCATAGCATGAGGCAATAAGGCATAGACAATATATAAGAGGTGAAAGATCGACAAAGAACTTACTCATATGCGATGTTTACACTAAATCATATTGGTTTTTGTGATGGTTAATTGATAGATTGAGGCGAAAGTACATAGTAGTACTAATTAATCATGGTTAGTAATAAAAGTGTATATGAAAGACACGTGTCATGTACTCATCGGATTGGCGTAAACTTCGCGTGTGAGTCAATTTTTTTTGGTGAAGACCTTTTATTCTTGTTTCTAAGGTTGGTTTGATTGAACTCTTGCATTTTCTTGTTATAGACAAAAAGTACTTTCGACTCCTATAGAATTCAGTCATTCATGTTGTTCAGCGGCGAAATAAAAAAAAACAATCAATTAATTATACCTCAATCTTAAACTAGTTGAATTTTAGTATTAGATACTATTTATATCATAATGTCTAAAGGATTCAGCATATTTATAACTTAGCAAGTTAATTAAAGCTTGTTTAGTTATATTGTATTGTCACATAACTTATGACATTTGTCTAAATGCTAGCCGTTCTGCTATATGTATATTAGTTATATGTATACTCCCTTGTGTAATTCTATTTTTGTGACATGAACTATCACAACAACAATAACGACTCAGTAAAATCTCACGAATGGAGTTTGGGGAAGATAGAGTGTATGTAAATCTTACCCCAGTAGAGAAGTTGTTTCCGATAAATCCTCGGCTCAAGAAGACGAAAAGAGACAATATATCAGCACCATCAACCGTATCCATAGAAATAATAACATCTTAACAACCAGAAAATAGATGAAAAGCAGAAACGATAAAATAATATATATTGTTTAACCATAAGATTAATTTTCATTCTCATCAATCATACGCTCTCTTGGATGTAAGAATTGATGAAGAAATAACACCTATATATAATTGTATATATATAGGGATGGATCCACCAGGGGCGGTCCGACGAACTTTGTGGTCTAAATCCAAACTTTATGAGGGTCTTAACAATTTTTTAAAAAAAATATTATTTTTTTAAAAGAATTTTACATTCAAAGTTATTAATAATTTTTTTATAATCAATTTCTCCTAATAAGTCTTTCTCAATTGACAATATAGCTAATTCATTTAACCTCTCATGAGACATTGTTGATTTTAAGTAAGATTTTATCAATTTTAATTTTGAAAAACTTCTTTCCGCTAAAGCAATCCTAACATGAGTTATTAACATTATTCTATAAGCAATATAAACATTTGAAAAAGAATCGAATCTTCTTAATTGATTGAGTATATCGAATAAATTATTATCTTCTAATTGTACTATTTCTTTTAACACTTTTCATTTAGAAAATAAATCTAACCATCAATATCGGATTGATTATTATGCTTTAAGGAACATTCAAGATTAACGCAATATTTTAAAAAATTTCATCATCTAGTGATCTTAGTTTTTTATCGCTAAATAGTGAACCAAGAATATTTTCATATGCCTCGAATTGTTCAAATCTATTATGAAGTAAAAAATAGTCTTATCTACTATGTATAAAAGTAATCAGCTCTAAAAGACTTTTCGAGAGATTTGAGATTTCATTTTCAACATTCCCATCAAATGGTTCTTCCTATATATCACACGTTTCTTGGAAATTCGGATTAGATATTCATTTCAAATGCAATTTCCTTGGCAGAAATCATAGCAATTGCAAATTCTTCTTCTCTATGTTTGTTAAAGTAAGAAATCAAACATTTTCACTTCACATAACTTTTTTTTAACTTATACATAGTCTATTAGGTGTAATAAAAAATGGAGCTCTTTCAAATCTGGGGCCTAAAGCAGTTGGTTTACTGGCTTTAGGGAAGGGCCGCCCCTGGGATCCACCTTGCGATCTACGGGTTCATGCGAACCCAGTAGTTTTTGTCCAAACAGAATAAATGTGTTCGAAATATTCACTAAATATCTATAAATGTTTAAATGTGAACTCAGTTACTATTGAAAATTTACTCAAAATCGTTACAGGAATCCATAAATATTAAATCCTGAATCCGTCTCTATTTATATACACACTGAAGAAACAATAATACACACGTAGAACTTTGGTGATAATCAAAAGTTAATCACTTGAAACTACCCTTATTAATATTATAAACAGTTAATTCACGTCTCTTGTGACATCCAACAATTTAATTTTGACATACAAACTTATTATGCTTAAAATGTTAATAGTAATTTTAGGGGCTTTTGCATCTATACGCGATTTTAGAGTCACAATTGAACCTATACTCACTTTGTAAAAAAATTGCAAGCGTACCCACTTTACGATCAATTTCAGATTTATCGGGTCTGAAGTTTAAAAAAATGCTTTAAGTGAAAAAGTTGCACTTCAAATGCACTTAAGGCCAAATAGGTTTGAAGTGCAACAAATAGTTTCATCCACTTAAGACTAATAAGTCTGAAGTGACAAATTGCACTTCAGATGCACTTAAGGCCAAAAAATGTGAAGCGCAACAAACGTTTTCATTCACTTAAGGCCAATAAGTCTGAAGTAAAAATTTACACTTCAAATGCACTTAAGGCCAATAAGTTTCAAGTGAAAAATTACACTTCAGATGCACTCCGAAGAAACTATGATTGCTGCTCAGTATCCACTAACGGGTCCCGGTGTACCTCGATCTGCACACAAGGTGCAGGAGGTAACGTGAGTACACCAACTCAGAAGTAACGAGCCCAAACTATGGGCTGAGAGGTAGTGATGTACTATACCTCAGAATTTACGATAAACAGCGTACAGAATTTAGACATGCTAACAATTTATCAGAAAATATACAAAATATGCCAAGTATGCCGGACTACTCTACATGTCATAATATAAATATATGAAACCAGTGTGAAAATGCACATAGTGCACACAACCCTCACACAGTAGTCCACTCAGTACCGTGTATGGCTCTCAGGCCCAGGGAAGGTCCATCCCGGAATGTATATAAGCATCGGTGACCGTAGTGACTCGAAACTGAGGAAAAATGCCAATTCAGCCCCAAGGAGAAGATCCATCTCCCTCATATACAATACTCGGACAAGATCCATGTCCAGGGACGATCCATCTCTCACATAACATCGACTTCAGATAAGATCCATGCCTAGGAAAGATCCATCCCTCAATACAATGCGCTCACTGGGGTGTAAAGACTCCAGAGGGGCCCTAGTGGCCCAAGCGATATATCAAGACAACGAAGGCATGATTTAAGTATCACTGCGGTGTGTAGTCCAATCTCATAACTGTCTCAATAACAGGCTCTCGGCCTCACTCAGTCATTACTCTCCAGTCTCACTTACATGGATCACATATGCATAAATCAGCCCGAAACAATGATAAAGATGCATATAATTAACAATACTGAGACTGAGGTATGAAATTATATGTTATAACAGGACTAAGTATATGTAATCAAATAAATCACAAAATGAGACAGTAATATACGACCACTCGGGTCTCAGCATTTTCGGCGTGAAGCCTAGCATTTATACTTAACATGATTTCTAACAGGTTCACCATTACCACATTAATATAAGTGCGGATATTGATCAGTAATAGCTACTGGACAATGGCATGGGATGAGTCAGGCCACAAATACTCGGAGCACGCCCGCACGCCCTTCACTTGGCATGTGCGTCACCTCAATTATAGTCATAAATCGTATAGCTCGGTGTTTCGAACCCTCATTACCAAGTTTGGAAACGTTACTTACCTCAAAACCGGCTAAAATACTAGACCTTAATGCCTTTGCCTCTAAACTGGGCCTCCGACTGCTCCAAATCTACCAAAAATCAGATTCACGTCATTATAATACGCCAAGGAATGGATCACATTCGAAAATTACCAAATTTACACAAAAATTCCGAAATTGGCCAAACCCGACCTCCAGGCCCACGTCTCGGAATTCGAAAAAAATTAAAAAACTAGAAACCTCATTCCCTCACGAGTCTACCCATATCAAATTCATCAAAATCCGACTTCAATTGCCCACTCAAATCTTCAAAAGAAATCCTTAAACTTTCCTCCCATTTTCCCCCAATTTACACCCTAATTTCTCAAATTAAGTGATGAAATTCAAGACTAATCATGGAATTAAGCCAAATATGATTGAAGAATACTTACCTCAAGAACTCCACTGAAAATCCCTTCAAATTCCAGCTTCTCCCGAGTTCTCTAAAGGGTTTTTGAAAATATGGACTAAACCCTCGTTTTTGAACTTAAAAGAATCTGCCCAGCTGATTATTCCTCAGTGTGTTTGTGTGAGAAGCCACGCGTTCAAGAAGCACTTCCCCATGCTCCCTTACGCGATCGCAACCCTGGCCATGCATTCGCACAAAACTAATCACACGCCCCCACATGCGCCTCACTCCCTATGCGATCGCCTACACCCTCACGCGACCGCACAGAACTCAGGCCCCCTCATTCACGTGATCGCGACTCAACCTAAGCGATTGCATAGATCTTGTGCTATGCTGCCCCAAAATCCCTATGTGATCGCATCCTTACCTTGGCGGTCCCATAGAAGAAATCAGAACTGAACATCAGAAAATTCCTGCAATTCTCCCAAGTCCGAATTGATCCGTTAACCTCTCGAAACTCACCTGAGGCTCTCGGGAGCTCAACCAAACATACCAACACATCCCATAAATTGATTCAAACTTAGTCGAGCCTTCAAAACACCCAAAACAACGACAAAACAACGACAA
Organism: Nicotiana paniculata; assembly: GCA_005239505.1. NCBI lineage: Eukaryota > Viridiplantae > Streptophyta > Magnoliopsida > Solanales > Solanaceae > Nicotiana > Nicotiana paniculata. The sequence continues at coordinate 7,227 of MDKI01068976.1, read as the reverse complement.
AACATCAAAATCACGTCGGATTCAAGCCGATGAACTTTGAAACTTCTAAATTTCGCCAAAGATGCTGAAACCATCCAAAACACGTCCGATTGACCTGAAAATTCACACACACATCCAAAATGACTCTACGAACTTGTTCCAGCTTCCGGAATTCCATTCTGACCCCAATAGCTAATATTCCACTGCCGACCGAAAATCGCCAAAACTCAATTTTGCCAATTCAAGCCTAATTCTACTCCGGACCTCAAAACCACATTCTGATCACACTCCTAAGTCCCAAATCATCTAAAGAAGGTATTTGAGCCATAAAATCGACATTCCGAGGTCGTTTACGTATAATTCAACTCCCAGTTGACTTTTCCAACTATTAAGCTCATATAAGAGGCTAAGTGCCTCAATTCTCACCACGACCACTCTGAACCCGAGCCAACCAAACCAACACCACACAAAAGAGATGAACCACACAAGCAATGAAGCAGAAATGGGGGAAACGGGCTAAACTCTCGGAACGACCGGTCGGGTCATTACATTCTCCCTCTCTTAAACAAACGTCTGTCCTCGAACGTGCCAAGAGTTGTTCCAAAAACCATCAAACCTCCGAATAACCTTAACATGCACATACCCCGGGGTGATCCCACGTCACCCTGCCCCGCATCGATCTAATAACACAACACATTCGAATGTCGCTATATCTAACCTAATCCCTACGCCTTAGAACCCAAGTTCCACGTCAGAACTTGTCTACAAGATTAGAATCACGCCTCCACACACTGTATATGTCTGAACATGTTGTATCCAACCAGAGTCATAACTCAAGACGAAGTCACATGATATATCACCTATCTCGAACACTCCTAACGATAAGCTCAAATCACAACAGACACCCAAGCCACCCAAATGCCAGTAATAAACCCGACATCGAACAAAGACCCGTTATAACACCTTAATATACTTCCAATGATGAGAGAAACACGCAGAAACCCATAAACATTTGTTGTATTAAAAAGTAATGGAACTCTCTCCCTTCGACAGAAATATAGCAAAACTTCTAAGCCGATCAGTGTTAATATCCTCCCAAATATGCTGTAACCAGATCTGGTAATACCCATTCTAGGTTCGCTGACCTCCTCTCATCCGTCACAACCGCTACAGTAACAGGACACATCAATACCACTTAAAGCCATAACCTGTGCAGTTCGTGCACCAATAAACAACACCCCAAATGTACCCTAACATGAAAATGACACCAAATAAGAAAATCGTCTCTCATTATTAATGGGTAACACCACAAAGCGCTGCTAAGAATTCCTCACATACCGCAGAACCAAACACACAAATCCTACACACAAGGATCCTATTTAACATACTTCGATGCACTACGTGAACCCTATCCCAATTCTGGTCCATATTATACCCCTCGCTTAGTCTTGCTAAAAAGATCAAAAGCCACGCGAAAACGATATCAGTATTCCAAGTGCATTACCATAACCATGGGAAATCGGACGCTACCATTCCACACGAATCTGAAAGAACACAACTCATACGTCCAAACCCTATGATACTCATCTACTTTACCTTAATCAAACTCCGCTAGAAGACCATAACAGAACTGCACTATGTGTGCCTAAAACCAACAAATCGTCGCTCCCGAAGCATGGATGGGTAACTCCTAGATCATCCCGGAGCACAGATAAACCAATAGCCATTAACTTACACCCTCACAATAGCTCTACGGAGCCAAACAATCCAACTCGGTGCAAAACACATACATCAAGTCATACCTAAAAGTATCATCATCTATCTGATCAAACTACATCAAAACCGACACGGGGCGTATCCAGAGAATGGGCTAAAATATGATGAACATGTGAATATGAAAAATCGAAATCAAATAAAAATTGAAGCATCTCGTGACAGACTGAAACAATACCTGGGATCACGGCATCAGAAGCCATCGCATCCGGTCTGGCTGAAAGTGCATAAAATCAGGCCTAATCACCACTGGATCGGACTCCCCCTCTAGGGCGACCCCTAACTGCCTGACCCACACCCTTAGCTGCCTGGGCGGGCGGTGCAACAACTGGTTCTGAAGCCGCGGGCTGGCTGCTCCGCTGATAAGTACCTCTCGCAAGACAGGGACAAAACCTCTTGATATGGCCCACATCTCCACACTCAAAGCAACCCCTCTCGGAGAATGGCACTGGGGATTGAAGGGAACCCCTAGCACCAGGATAACCACTAGAAGAACAAGGCATAGATGAACCCTGAACCGAAGGTGCCTTAGATGAACTATGAGCTGGTAGGGCACTGAAAGATGGGTGCAGCTGATGCGAACTGTGAGGGTCATGACCAACTGATCCACCACGATAACCTGAGCGATTGGGCTGAGCCTGCCTGAATGGACGGCCTCTGTCGGGCTGAGGCGCCCCCTTGAAGGGACCCCACCAAAACTCCCAGATCCTCAAGACCTCTTGGCCTCCCTATCGATTCGCTCCTGGCGGCGAACTGACTCAATCTCTCTGGCAATGTCAACCACCTCCTCAAAAGAAGCGCCAGATACCCTCTCCCTGGTCAATAAAATCTGAAGCTGATAAGTGAGGCCATCAACGAACCTCCTGATCCTCTCCCTATCCGTGGGAACTAGCCAAGTAGCATGACGGTCCAACTCGGAGAACCTCATCTCATACTGTATCATGGTTATGTCCCCCTGACGCAACTGCTCGAACTCCCTGCGTAGCTCCTCCCTGCGGTACTGTGGTATATACTTTTCCAGGAACAAAATAGAGAACTGACGCCAGGTAAGGGGCATTGCATCAACAGGTCTACGCCTCTCATAAGCCTCCCACCAAGCAAGTATAGCTCCTGAGAACTGGAAGGTAGTAAATGGGACCCCACTGGCCTCCAATATCCCTGTTGGGCGAAGAATCCTCTAACACTTGTCCAAAAAGCCCTGGGCATCCTCGCCCTCAGTACCACCAAAAATCGGAGGCTGAAGTCTACTAAACCTCTCTAACATGCGCTGCTCGTCATCTGCCAAAGCTGGGACCACAAAATCGTGGGCTGGGGCAACCGGCTGGACTGGAGCTGCCCCCGGTGTCTGAAGCCCCTGGGTAACCTGCTCAGGTGTCCGGGCAGCTGGAGTCTGAGTGCCTCCCCCAGCCTGAGAAGTAGCGACAGTAGTAGACATAGCGACTGCATGTGCAAGACTGGTGCACACAGTCAAAATCTGAGCAAGGGTCTCCTGAAGACCCGGAATCACAATAGGCATTACCGGTGCCTGAGCCTGTCCCGCTGAATCTCAACGGCGGGAACCTGGTCCTGAATAGTAGGAGGGTCCACAGGTGCTGTCCCGGCTAGTGCGTGGCCTGCACCCCTCACTCGGCCACAGCCTCGACCACGGCCTAGACCCCCTCGACGGTCCAGCTGGCGTCTGATCACCTCGATCGGTAGCGTGAGTCCTTACCATATGTGAGAGAATAAAACAACATAAGTTTAGTTCCAGAAATCAACAGATTCACACGACAGAATTTAAGAATGTCAGATTTCTCCTAAGGGTTCTGTAGCCTCTCGAAGATAAGTACAGATGTCTCCGTACCGATCCGCAAGACTCTACTAAACTCGCTCATGACTGGTGAGACCTATGTAACCTAGTGCTCTGATACCAACTTGTCACGACCCCAAATCCTTAGTCGTGATGGCACCTGTCGTGGAATCAGGCAAGCCACACATTTCGTTGAATCTAGATTTACTTTCCAGAAAATTTTAAAATTTAAAAGGAAATACTGATAATAATCCATTTGAAAGTTTAAGTTAACATTTAAAGAACAATTCAAAAACCAACCCTGGATCTAGTGTCACTCAGTCACGAGCTATTATAACATCATAATGTAAAAAAAGAGGAAATGACAACTTAGTCTGTAATAATAAAAGTGCGACAGAAAGATAAAGGAGGAGAAAACGAGGTCGCGATCGCTAGCTGCTACCTCGAGGACTCCGAAGAAAATCTGACTGTTGCTCAGTATCCACTACTGGGTCCCGGTGTACCTCGATCTGCACACAAGGTGCAGGGGGTAACGTGAGTACACCAACTCAGAAGTAACGAACCCAAACTATGGGCAGAAAATATACAAAATATGCCAAGTATGTCGGACTACTCTACATGACATCGTATAAATATATGAAATCAGTGTGGAAATGCACATAGTGCTCACAACCCTCACACAGCAGTTCATTCAGTACCGTATATGGCTCTCAGTCCCAGGAAAGGTCCATCCCAGAATGTACATAAGCATGGGTGACCGTAGTCACTCGGTATTGAGGAAAAATGCCAATCCAGCCCCACAGAGAAGATCCATCTCCCTAGATATACAACACTCGAAAAAGATCCATGTCCAGAGACGATCCGTCCCTCACATAACATCGGCTTCAAACAATATCCATGTCCAGGGAAGCTCCATCCCTCAATATCAATGCGCTCACTGGGGGTGTAAAGACTCCAGAGGGGCCCTAGTGGCCCAAGCGCTATATCAAGCCAACGCAGGCATGATTTAAGTATCGCTGCGGTGTGCAGTCCGATCTCATAACAGTCTCAATAACAGGCTCTCGGCCTCACTCAGTCATTACTCTCCAGTCTCACTCACATGGATCACATATGCATAAATCAGCCCGAAACAATGATAAATATGCATATAATTAACAATACTGAGATTGAGGTATGAAATGATATGCTATAACAGGTGATGTGTGGCTAGAATCCATAATTTTAATCATCATGTACCTTATATTTTATGTGCTTGTGTGATAAAAATACACGTTATATGTGCATAATAGAGTATATTTCATGTGTAGGTGAATTGGAGATGGAAGCCGAGCTAAATGGGTGCATAAACGTCAAAAATACGCTCAAGAGTCGAAAAAGAGTGACCCGGGCCATAGCCGGGCGTTTTGCCCCTAAAGCCTGGCCTGCGCAGGCTATAGTGGGGCGTTAGAGCCCAAACGCCTGGCCTACCCAGGCTATAGCTGGGTTTTTGGGTCTTAACGTCGGGGGTCCCTAGTCCGGTCAATTCCGATTTTTGAAAGTTTTAAGTGTTTTTCGGTTTGAATAGAAGTTTCCTACACGTTTAGGGTTTATCTCAAACATATAAATAGACCCAAAAATACAACTTTGTGGGGATTGGACGGAGAGGATTCACGTGGGGGATTGGACGGAGATTGAAACGTGGGGGATTTGGACGTGGAGGAACACACACCACGCTGAAGGAGGCTTCTACCTAGTTTTTCTCTCTTCTCTTCTCTTCCTTTAATTTCATAGTTTATTAGTTCTAGAGTTTTGGGTGCTACATGAACGTTGTAGTTTGAAGCTTGAATTGTTCTTATTATTTTATCATATTGGTTTATTTATTCAATCTTGCGCTTAATTATTTTATTGCTTGATCCTCAATTGAATACTATCTACGAATCTAGGATTGAACTCGGGAGAGGGAATTCTAGATTGCATATAAGATTGGGTAGAGCAAGATCTTAACCCTTCAGGGGAGCGGATTTGCGGTTAGGATAGGAATATACCTAATCGCCTTGCTTGGTTATTATACGGGAATTATTAATGCGTTCTTGCTAATCCTAATTTCATAGGAATATAGGGGTTAGGTTAGCTTGAATAAGCGAGTTGTACTTAGGGAGAAGGCTACGAGCAATATTAACCTCGTCAATCAATAAACCAGATAAATTAATTAGACGATTTAAGTGGAAAACTCAACAGGATTATTTGCTAAGCCATAGCTCTAGAATATCGGATCTCATTGAATTTGTATCTAAAATCTCGCTAATTATTTCGTTAAATTTCATAGTTTACTATTCTTGATTAATTTTAGTTAAATATTCATACCTTAGTGTTCACTTGAATAGATTAGTTGTTTGGGTTTAATTTAGTTGATAGTTAATCACAAGTCTCTGTGGGTACGATATCTGGACTTACAATCCTATATTACTTGTCGACCACGTATACTTGCCTGTGCGTATTGGAATCAACAAGTTTTTTGCGCCATTGCCGGGGACTTAGAATTAACTATTCTACTAGATTGAATTTTTACTTTGTCTATTTAAGTTTTTAATTTTTTTTTAATTTTTATTTGTATCTTAATTTAATATTTTATTATCTTTCTTGACATGGCATCTTGGAATGATTATTGGCCGCATAGTGGTTATTCTTATTATGACGATCCTTGTCCATATTGTGGAGGACCACACATGTGGCAATATTGTCCATCTCAATCTAATGTGTGTAATTTTTGTAATGTGTGTGGTTGTCAAGGTGGCCATTGGGGTGGTTGTTCTAATTCGTGTTATCCTTCTCAGAGCTTTTATTGTAATGTTTTTAATAATGTTAATGAGTTTGATAGGAGCAAGGAAGTGGAGGATATGGAGAGCGTGGCTCGTATTATGGACTTGATGAGACAAGCAGCGGAGCAACAGAACATGATAGCCGAGCAACAAGTTCTTGACGCCTTAGCTATCAAAAGACTCCAGGCTAGAGTGGATGAATTAATGGCCAATTTCCAAGAAGAACCTCAACTCGACGAAGAGATCGAGTTCCCACCAGAAGATAATTTTGAAGAAGAAGATATAATGAGCCAATCTTGGATAGAGTAACAAGCTCAACTAATAAAATATCATGAGTTTCTTCATGATGGTCTTTCAAATATGACAGAGCAACTGATAGAAGGAAGAACTGAGCTCAGGCAAGAGATAGACTAATTTGGCTCAGATATCCATGACCTGCATGCTCAATTGAATAAAAAGGTTGAGGATTCTGATGCCCTACCATCAATATTTGTGGATACTGGCCAGCTTGTGGAGCGGAAAGAGGAAATCCAAATATTCGACCAAATTATTAATGATGTCAAGGTTGATGAAGAGTATAAATTAGAGGATGTCAAAAATAATGCAGTTTTTGAATTGGAGCATATTGGACCTTATTCTAAACATTTTTCAACATTGTGTTTGGTTGGTGACATGGGAATTGATCCAGTCGAGCATATAGAGAAGTCAATGGATGAGGAACAAAGTGTTTATATTATGAAATTTGTGATGCCAAGGAGACAAAATGACATCCCTCACCATAGGGCCAAGAAGTGCAAGATGTGATACCTACTGTTTGGTTCCTTTATCTTTACACCACCACCCCATGAACGTGACAGAAAAATTGATGCAAAATTGGGGACGCAATTC
>ML307885.1:0-45034 GCA_005239505.1 Nicotiana paniculata | reverse complement strand
CTTGCATAATTGAACTACAAAATAATAAGTAAAAGCTATGAAAATCAATGTTTGCTTCACTGGCTAGTAATCCACAAGTTTTTCTTCACTTCAATGGCTTCTTCTCTTCGAATCCCCTTCAAGTTGTTTTTTTTTGGGTCTATTTATATGTTTAGTACAAACCCCAAACATGTAGGAGACTTCTATTCCAACTGGGAAACACTTAAACTCTTCAAAACTCGGAATTGACTGGACTTCGGGACCCAGACGTTTGGGCTCAAATGCCCCTTTAAAGCCAGGGCAGGCCTGACGTTAGGGCCCAAACGCCCTCCTAATGCTAGGGCCAGCCTGGATTTAGGGGCCAAACGCCCCACTAACGCCAGGGACAGCCTGGCTTTAGGGGCCAAACGCCCGGCTAACGCCCGGGTGTTTCCTTTTCGACTCTTAAGCGTATTTTTGATGTATCTGCATCCATTTAGCTCGGTTTCGATCTCCAATGCACCTACACATGAAATAAACTCCATTATACACATAAAAAGTGTATTTTTATCATTAACGCACATAAAATGTAAGGCATATGACTTGTTAAACCATGAATTCTAGCCTCACATCCCCGACCATTAGACCTTTTAACACCATTTTTGAATGGGAAAAGAGCTTGGAGGCGATTTTGAAGAGGGGAAATCAGTGTTCTTCGTTGAGGTAAGTATTTTAGACCCTAAAACTCGATTATAGGTGATTAAGGAACATAAATATCTGTTTAATTCATGAAAATCAGTAGAAAAGATGGGGTTAAGGCTTGAGATTATGAGACCTTTAGGGATCGATTTGAGGGGTCAAACGAACTCTGATTTTAGCATTATTTATATGTACGGACTTGTGAGATGATGAAGAACATTATGATATAAAATTTGTCAAGTTCCGAGACGCGGTCCTGGGGGGCGGGTTTTGGCTAATTTCGGGTTTTGAGCTAAATTTGGTACTTTTCAATTGGAATTCATTCCTTAATCATAATTTGATCATAAAAATCTGAATTTGGTATATTTGGAGCACTCAGAGGCCGAATTTAGAGGCAAAGGCAATGTTGAATAGTATTTTAGCCGGTTTTGAGGTAAGTAACGCTTCCAAACTTGGTTCTGAGGGTTCGAAACCCCAAGCTAAATGATTTATGACTATAATTGAGATGACGCACATGCCAAGTGACTGGCGTACGGGCGTGCACCTAGTATTTGTGGCCTGGCTTATCCCATGGCACCGCTTAGTGGTTATTCCTTGATGATATATGTGCTTCTGTTAATGTGGTATTTGTGAACATGTTAGAAATAATGTTAAGTATAAATGCTAGGCTTCACACCGAAAATGCTGAGACCCGAGTGGTCGTATATTACTATCTCATTTTGTGATTATTTGATTCATATACTCAGTCCTGTTATAACATACCACTTCATATCTCAGTCTCATTATTGTTAATTATATGCACACTTATCATTGTTTCGGGCTGATGGATGCATCTGTGATCCATGTGAGTGAGACTGAAGAGTAATGACTGAGTGAGGCCGAGAGCCTGTTATTGAGACAATTATGAGATCGGACTGCACACCGCAACGATATTAAATCATGCCTTCGTTGGTTGGATATGGCGCTTGGGCCACTAGGGCCCCTCCGGAGTCTTTACACCCCCAGTGAGCGCATTGATGATGAGAGATGGATCTTCCCTGGACATGGATCTTGCCCGAAGTTGATGTTATATGAGGGATGGATTTTCCCTGGACATGGATCTTGTCTGAAGCTGATGTTATGTGATGGATGGATCTTCCTTGGACATGGATATTGTCCGAATGTTGTATTCCGGAGATGGATCTTCTACGTGGGGCTGGACTGGCATTTTTCCTCAGTACGAAGTGACTTCGCTCACCGATTTTTATGCATATTCCGGGATGGAACTTCCTTGGGCCTGAGATCCATATATAGTACTGAGTGGACTTTTGTGGAAGAGTTATGAGCATATGTGCATTTTCACACGGTGACATGTTGGCATGTAGAGCATATTGAGGTATATCTAGCATATTATGTTGTTATTCTCTGATAAACTGTGAACATGCCTAAATTTTGTACGCTGATGATTTAATTATTGAGGTTTAGTCCATCACGACCTCTCAGCCCGTAATTTGGGTTCGTTACTTCTGAGTTGGTGTACTCACGTTACCCCCTGCACCTTGTGTGCAGATCCAGGTACATCGGGGCCCGGTAGTGGATATTGAGCAGCTGTCAGGCTTTCATTGGAGTTGTCGAGGTGGCAGCTGGAGATCGCGACCTCGTCTTCTTTTCCTTATTCCACTTGTTGCACTTATTTTTAGACTATGTTATCTATTTTTTCATTTCTTCTATTTTATGATATAGCAGCTCATGACTGAGTGACACCGGATCCGGGGTTGGAGGTTTTAAATTTTTATTTTTCAAATATTTTTTTTAAACTTTAGATTCTTAGTATTATTAATAAATTCGTTTAAAAATCGCATTTTTACCGGAAATTGAATTTAGCTTAGTTAAAAGGGGTTGCTTGCCTGGTTCCACGACAGGCGCCATCACGACCCCGAAATCGGGTCCTGACAAGATGGTATTAGAGCACTAGGTTAAATAGGTCTCATCAGTCATGAGCAGGTTTAGTAGAGTCTTGCGGATCGGTATAGAGACGTCTGTACTTATCTTTGAGAGGCTGCAGAACCTTTAGGAATAATCTCACATTCTTGAACTCTTGTCATGCGAATCCATTAATTCAACCTGAAGCGTAATTCTTTGAACTCCTTTCATTTATTCAAACGCGCACGTGAGCGCTTGGTATCAGCTGTGCATCGATGGCTTGTGACTTCCATGAATGGGATGTGATGTTATCATGTTTGGGGCCAGTTTGGAGGACTTGAGTCCGGATTTTGTCTGTGGCTTGAGTGCCGAGATTTAGTTTGTGTGAGCACATGTATTAGGGATTTATATGTCCGTTGGTGTCCTTATTGACGAGACTTGGTGAATAGATGACTATTTGGTGAGTGTGATTTGAGAGTGAGATGTGTTTATATTGCTTGATTGTGACAAAAAGGGGTTGTCTGTATATGTAGCGAGAACCGTTGAGTGTTGAATTCTGTCTGGAGATGATTTGGGATGTTTAATGGTTTGAGTTATGTATGAGCTTATGAAGGATTTAGTTGAATCCCACTGCGGTATTGTGGCAGTGATAGCATATGGGCATTGAGAGTTATTACTGTTTGTTATGATCTATGGCTTTAAGCCAAGTTAGGGAGTCTGCTAATGATTAGTTGGTTGCCCAATGATGTGTTGTATTGATTTCAGTTTGGGGTATACTGGTGGATCAGTTATGACCTACAGAGGTGGAGTTATGAATGACTCGAGTAATGGAAAAATTCTGGATACAGGCTGTATTATACTCTATGGGGATATGAGTCTTATTGCATGACTGAGTTGTTATTTGTAAAGGAAGTAGTGTGCATAAAGTAGGAGTTTGCTTGGTTTCCTAGGGGTGTGGGTTACTCCCTTGGGTGTTGGGGTGGTAAGGAATACTGTTAGTTCTTTGGGTGCTTATGAGGTAATGAGTTTTCTACATGTGTTTCATAGCAATTCTCTTGGGTGTTGGTGACCTGCGTAGCGTGGTTGAGTTAGAAGGATCCAGTTCTGACGGTTGGGTGTTGTACAAGTGGGATTCGAATAGTTCCTGATGGTTTCTACCACAGTTGGAGATGTGTATTTTCTACTGGCGTGGGGAGCATGAGAGGTATAGTGATTTGCTTCTAGATGGGATCAAATATAAGTTCTTGACTAGTTGGGTACGTAGTTGCTTGTGGCTCGGAAGGGGTTATGAAGTTTCCATATTTATCATCGGATGTCATGGTGTATACGGTATGTTGTGTAGAGTCGAGATTTGCATGTGTGAGTTCACTGTTCAGTTCTAGAAGGAAGGTCAAAATTCTTAGGCAGCATTAGCAGTTTCAGATGACTAAGTAAATAATATCTATTGGTGGCTTGAAGTATTTCACGTGGACCAGCGTTTCGATGGGATCACTCATTGTAGCGGAGTTATGTGGAAGTATGATCCTCGGTATCAGATTCGTGTGTTTTGGTTTTACGATGAGCATGGTGTTGTGATGGTAAGTGTTAATGGCGGAATAGTCCTCTCATGTGAATCTTTTCTATGATTTGAGTTTGTGGGATATTACTATTGAGTGCACGAGTTGCACAGGTTATGACTTTGGATTTTATTGATGCGTCATGTCATCAAAGTGGTCGTGTTGGGTGAGAAGAGGTCATTGGACCTAGAATGAATATTGTCAGAATTGTCTCAGCATAGTTGGAAGGATAAATATCGGGGGTCGGCTTAGAAATTTGCTATAATTCCTGTTTGGGAAGGGGGAGCTTCATGTCTGACTGATCGAACGAATGGTTGTTAGTTTCTACGCGTTTCTATCATCATCGGCAGTGTATGAAAGTGTTAGAGAGAGGCATTTCTTGATAAGAGGTTATGTACCGATATCGAGCTGCTCTGAGCAGCTATTGTGATTGGGAGTTATCGCTAGGGGTGTTTGAGTCACACGGTGTATTATGTGATTTCATCTGGGGTGTGTATATGGCTTGATCCAGAATGTTCAGACTTGTTCCGTTTATAGCTGTGGAATTTTGATCTTGTATATTATTTCAGAAGTGGGAATTTGGTTCTAAGGTTTATGGGTCAGGATTGGATTTCAAAATTTCAATTGTCTATTGCTATTGGACATATATGGGATAAGGTGACGTGGGGCCGCCCCCGGGGTACGTGCATGGTAAGGTTATTCGGCGGTTTGATGGATTTTGGAACAACTCTAGGCACGTTCAAGGACGAATGTGTGCTTAAGTGGGGGAGAATGTAACGACCCCGCCGGTCGTTCCGTAGAAATTTGATTATTATTCCTGTTTTTGCCTTGTCATAGGTTGGTTATACTGTTTATGATGTGTTAGAGTTGGTAGGCTCGGAATCAGAATGGCTGTAGCAAGAATTTAGTCATTTAGTCTTTAAAAATAGCTTTATAGTTGGAAAAGTCAACTGAGAGTTGACTTATTGGTAACAACCTCGGAATGCGTATTTTATGGTTCAGATAGCTTTGTTAGGTGATTTGGGACTTAGGAGTGTGTTCAGAATATTTTTGTGATGTCCGGTGTAGAATTAGGCTTGAATTGGCGAAAGTTAGTTTTTGGTGATTTCCGGTCGGCAGTGGAAAATAGGCTATCTGGGTCGGAATGGAATTCCCGGAAGTTGGAACAGATTCGTAATGCCATTCTGGATATGTCTGCAAAATTTCAGGTCAATCGGAGTTGTTTTGGATAGTGTCGGCATTGTTGGTGGATTTTAGAAATTTCAAAGATCTTAGGCTTGAATCCGGCGTGATTTTGGTGTTTTGATGTTATTTTTAGTGTTTTGAGAGTGAAATTAAGTTTGAATAATAAATTATGATGTGTTGGTAACTTTGGTTAGGGTCCCGAGGGGCTAGGGATTGATTTCGGGTGGTTAACGGGCATTTCCGGGCCTTAGAGAATTGCTGGTTTTCTGGTTTTTGTGCAGCATGAAATCCTTCACTGCGATCCCGTGAGGAGAGACGCGATCGCGTAGTTGAAATTGAGAGGGGCAGAATTTTTCTCTCTGTGATCGCATAAGTGAGTTCGCGATCGCAGAGGTTGAGCAGTGCGACCGCGTGGAGCATGTTGCGATCGCGTAGTGTAAATGAGGGGGTGCTTGAGTGGGGCAGTTGGTCATCACGATCGCATGAATAGGGGTGCGATCGCAGTGGGCTGGAAATTGGAGCTCCGTGATCGCGTGGTTAAGTTTGCGATTGCAAAGGTTATTTTTGTGCAGCTGAGAAATTGTGCTTCGCGATCGCAATGTGGGTCCCGCGATCGTGATTAATAAAGAACTGGGCAGTATTTAAATAAACCCTCCACGACCATTAGACCTTTTAACACCATATTTGAACGGGAGAAGAGCTTGGAGGCGATTTTGAAGAGGGAAAATCAGTGTTCTTCGTTGAGGTAAGTATTTTGGACCATAAAATTCGATTATAGGTGATTAAGGAACATAATATCAGTGTTTAATTCATGAAAATCAGTAGAAAAGATTGGGGGCTTGAGATTATGAGACCTTTAGGAATCTATTTGAGGGGTCAAACGAACTCCCATTTTTAGCGTTCTTTATATGTTCGGACTCGTGAGATGATGAAGAACATTCTGGTATAAAATTTGTCGAGTTTCGAGACGCGGGCCCGAGGGGCGGGTTTTGGCTAATTTCGGGTTTTGAGCTAAATTTGATACTTTTCAATTGGAATTCATTCTTTAAGCCTAATTTGATGATAAAAATCTGAACTTGGTAGATTTGGAGCACTCAGAGGCCGAATTTAGAGGCAAAGGAACTGCAGAATAGTATTTTAGCCGGTTTTTCCGTAAGTAACGTTTCCAAACTTGGTTCTGAGGGTTCGAAACCCCGAGCTAAATGATTTATGACTATAATTTAGGTGACACACATGCCAAGTGATGGGCGTGCGGGCGTGCACCGAGTATTTGTGGCCTGGCTTATCCCATGGCACCGCTTAGTGGTTATTCCCTGATGATATCTGTTCTTATGTTAATGTGGTATTTGTGAACATGTTAGAAATCATGTTAAGTATAAATGCTAGGCTTCACGCCGAAAATGCTGAGACCCAAGTGGTCGTATATTACTGTCTAATTTTGTGATTATTTGATTCATATACTCAGTCATGTTATAGCATACCACTTCATATCTCAGTCTCAGTATTGTTAATTATATGCATACTTATCATTGTTTCGGGTTGATGGATGCATCTGTGATCCATGTGAGTGATACTGAAGAGTAATGACTGAGTGAGGCCGAGAGCCTGTTATTGAGACAGTTACGAGATCAAACTGCACACCGCAGCGATATTAAATCATGCTTTCGTTGGCTGGATATGGCGCTTGGGATACTAGGGCCCCTCCGGAGTCTTTACACCCCCAGTGAGCGCATTGACGATGAGGGATGGATCTTCCCTGGACATGGATCTTGTCCGAAGCTGATGTTATGTGAGGGATGGATTTTCCCTAGACATGGATCTTGTCTGAAGCTGATGTTATGTGAAGGATGGATTTTCCCTGGATATGGATCTTGTCTGAAGCTGATGTTATGTTAGTGATGGATCTTCCCTGGACATGGATATTATCCGAGTGTTGTATTCCGGAGATGGATCTTCTCCGTGGGGCTGGACTGGCCTTTTTCCTCAGTACGGAGTGACTACGGTCATCGGTGTTTATGCATATTCTGGGATGGAACTTCCCTGGGCCTGAGAGCCATATATAGTACTGAGTGGACTTCTGTGGAAGAGTTGTGAGCACTATGTGCATTTTCACATGGTGAAATGTTGGCATGTAGCGCATATTGAGGTATATCTAGCATATTCTGTTGTTATTCTCTAATAAACTGTGAACATGCCTAAATTTTGTACGCTGATGATTTAATTATTGAGGTTTAGTCCGTCACTACCTCTCAGCCCATATTTTGGGTTCGTTACTTCTGAGTTGGTGTACTCACGTTACTCCCTGCACCTTGTGTGCAGATCCAGGTACACCGGGGCCCGGTAGTGGATATTGAGCAGCTGTTAGGGTTTCATTGGAGTTGTCGAGGTGGCAGCTGGAGATCGCGACCTCGTCTTCTCTTCCTCATTCCCCCTGTTGCACTTATTTTTAGACTATGTTATCTATTTCTTCATTTCTCTATTTTATGATATAGCAACTCATGACTGAGTGACACAGGATCCGGGGTTGGAGGTTCTCGGTATTCTATTCACCCGAGCGCTGCCAAGATGTACCAGGACCTGCGACAACATTATTGGTGGAGGAGGATGAAGAAGATATAGTTGCTTATGTGGCTCGGTTCTTGAATTGTCAGCAGGTGAAATATGAGCATCAGAGGTCCAGTGATTTGCTTCAGCAGATGGAGATTCCTGAGTGGAAGTGGGAGCGTATCACTATGGAATTTGTTGTTGGACTCCCACGGACTCAAAGGAAGTTCGACGTTGTGTGGGTTATTGTGGATAGGCTGACTAAGTCAGCACACTTCATTCCTATGGCAAGTACTTACTCTTCAAAGCGATTGGCAGAGATTTATATTCGGGAGATCGTTCGCCTTCACGATGTGCCTGTGTCTATCAATTCTGATCGAGGTACGCAGTTTAACTTGCACTTTTGGAGGGCAGTACAGCGTGAGTTGGGTACGCAGGTTGAGTTGAGCACAACATTCCATCCTTAGACGGACGGGAAGTCCGAGTGTACTATTCAGATCTTGGAGGATATCTTCGCGCTTGTGTTATAGGTTTTCGAGGATCGTGGGATTAGTTCTTGTCGTTAGCGGAGTTTTTCTACAACAACAACTACCAATCAAGCATTCAGATGGCTCCCTACAAGGCATTATATGGTAGACGGTGCAGATCTCCAATTGGATGGTTTGAGCCGGGAGAGGCTCGGTAATTGGGTACAGACTTAGTTCAGGAGGCCTCAGAAAAGGTCAATATTATACAGGATCGACTTCGTACAGCTCAGTACAGGCAAAAGAGTTATGCCGACCGTAAAGTTCGTGATGTAGCATTCATGGTCGGAGAGAGCGTATTACTTCGGGTATCGCCATGAAGGGTGTTATGAGATTTGGGAATAAGGGCAAGTTGAGCCCCAGGTATATCGGGCCATTTGATATTCTCGAGAGAGTAGAGGAGGTAGCTTATAGACTTGAGTTGCCTCCAGGGTTATCCTCAGTTCATCCGGTATTCCATGTGTCTATGCTCCGAAAATATCATGGTGACCCGTCCCATGTGATAGATTTTAGCTCTGTCCAATTGGACAAGGATTTGACTTATGAGGAGGAGCCGGTAGCCATTCTAGACCGACAGGTTTGTTAGTTGAGGTCAAAGATTTACCCTTTAGTTCGAGTGTAGTGGAGAGGTCAGCCCATTAAGGCAGCTACTTGGGAGTCCGAGTCGGACATGCGGAGTAGATATCCCCACTTGTTCGCCAGTTCAGGTACTTTTCTATGTCCGTTCAAGGACGAACGTTTATTTTAGAGGTGGAGATTGTGATGACCAAAAGGGTCATCTTATGAATTAAGACTCTATTCCGAGCTCGTTAGCTTTAAAAGCCTTTTTTTATTTATCTCGATTTGCGTGCACAGTCCGGCGTGAATCCGAAAAGCCTTTATGTGAAAATATATGAAATAATAATTTTTGGGATTTAAAATGATTTTTAGTTGACTTTGGTCAACATTTTGAGCAAATGGACCCGAACCTGTGTTCTTACAGTCTCGGTGGGTCTGTAATATAATATGGGATCTGGGCGTATGCCCGTAATCAAATTTCGAGGTCCATAGCCCGAGAAATGATATTTGAACTAAATTTGAATTCGAGAAATTTTATGGTTTTAAAGTATGTGATTTATGCTTGTTTTTTATGGTATCGGGCCCGTATTTTGGTTCCGGAGTCTGGTACAGGTTTGTTATAATATCTACACCATGTCTGTGAAATTTGGTGAGAAATGGAGTTTATATGACGTGATTCGGACCCTCAGTTGAGAAAATAGAAACTTTAAGTGTTCTTGAGAATTTCATTGATTTTGATGCTAAATCCGTAGTTTTAGGTGTTATTTTAGCGATTTGATCGCACGAGCAAGTCCGTATGGTGTTTTTAGACTTGTGTTCATGTTTGGTTGGGAGCCTCGAGGGCTCGGGTGAGTTTCAGATAGGCTTCGGGATGTTTTGGACTTAGGAAATTCTGGTTTTTCTGCAGCTTCAGCACTTGCTGGTTTCCTTCTTCGCGTTTGCGAAGCTTCTCACGCGAACGCGAAGAGTAAACTTGTCTAGGGGAGACTTTCTTCTACGCGAACACGAAGGTATAGTTGCGAACACGGAGCGTTGGGGGCATTACCCTTCGCGAACGTGGCCAGGCTACCGCGAACGCGAAACATTGGGACCTTGGGGAGGGGAATCATATCTACGCGAACGCGGCACAAGGCTCGCGAATGCAGAGGCTGGTGGGAATAAGCCTTTGCGAACACGGAGAGTATCTTGTGAACGCGAAGGCTAATAGAGCCACTGCTTCGTGAATGCGCCAGACCCCTCGCAAACGCGATGAAGGTCTGACGCCTGTGTATTAAAACAGAACCAGCACAAGATTTTTCAAAAATTTCACAACTCCTTCATTAGAACTCAACCTAGGGCGATTCTTGAAGAGGGATTTCGACACCCAATCATAGTTTTGCACCTTTTAACTTGTTTTCTTCGATTTCCGTCATCATTTAATGAATTCCTAGTCTTTAATCTTGTTCTTTAAGGGTAGAAATTAGGGATTTTTGGGGAATTTAACAAAAATTGGGGATTTAGACCTCGATTTGGGGTCGAATTCCAGAAATAATTGCATATTCGAGCTCGGGGGTGAATGGGTAAATAAAGTTTGGTCTGAACCTCGAGTTTGGACCAAGCGGGCTCGGGGATGATTTTTTTCTTTTGTTGGAAAAACTTAGGAAAAATATAATTATGCATTAAATTTGATTCCTTTAGCGATAATTGATGATATTAAACTAATTATGATTAGATACAAGTGGGTTGGAGGTGAATTCTAAAGGGAAAGTTGTACTTGAGTAGTGAGTGGCCTGCGAAATTGAGGTAAGTCTTTGGTCTAACTTTGAATCGAGGGATTAGGGATCCCCAACTTGATTGCTATGTGAAATTACATGTGTGTGGCGTATAGGAATGGTGACGAGTACCTATGCACTGCCAAAATTAATTGTTTAGCCTGTTCCTTTCCCCGTTCCCAATTTATTATCTTCTCGTCTTAACTATTTCATGTTTATTGATGCTTCTATATCTAATTGCTTCTTGCTAGAGGTTGTTTCTTTATTGAAAGTATTAGTTGTTCTGTAGTTTCATTGTGTTGCATTATTGGTTCAAGCTAGTTGGTCAGTGTTTCATAGTATATTTCGGTTGGTCTCGCTGTATAGTATTAATTGGTGAAGTTTCATAATTGTATTGGTTTCTGTTAGCTTTGGTTGAGGCTTAAATATTGTGGAGGATCGTGAGCTAAATTGTGAAATGCCTGTTCTTATTGTGTGATTGGTGTTGATAAGGTAGGATCAGGTTGCACGCCGCAATATGAGTAATAAGGGTGAAATGTGATTGTCTGGTGGGATTGGGTTGCACGCCAAAACAAGTGGAATAAGGGAGATATATTGAGGAGTAATAAGGGTGGACAGGTGGGATCGTGTTGCACACTGCAACAAGAGTAATAAGGGTGAATATCCACAGTGTTACTGCGTATATGATGGGATCGGGATGCGCGCCACATTTTGTTGTTTATGTATTCTACCTCTGTTGTGATTTTATTCCGTGGCACTGAGACTCTTATAAGGATTTGGTTATACCTGAGTACTGGCAAGATAGCTGTGTTCCGTATTTATTTACTGCAAGTTACTGCTCCATTTTGTTTCGTACTTTCTTTTTTTGCTTTTGCAAGTTATGTTATAAAATCCCCGTCGTAGCCTCGTCACTTACCAGTACATGGGGTCGGTTGTACTGATACTTCACTCTGCACTTTCTGTGCAGATTTTGGAGTTGATTGTGGTTGATCGAGAGCTCGGTTTTAGACATTCATTCAGGAGACCCAAGGTAGTCCTGTAGGCGTCCGCAGGCCCTGGCATCCCCTTCTATGCTCTACATTTTTGTTTTATTTTCTTTCGAGATAGATGTACTTTTCTTTCAGACCAGTATTTGTAGCTATTCATAGAGCGTTCATGGATTGTGACACCAATTCTAGGTGGTAATAATAGTTTCAAGGTTAAGTAATATTTATTTAAATTCCGCGTTTGTTATCACCTGATTTAGATTGTTTAATTATATTCAAATAATTTCTTTTTAAAGAAAACGGTTAGCTAAATTCTAACATTGGCTTGCCTAGCGAGTATGATGTTAGGCGTCATCACGATCACGATGGTTGGAAATTTGGGTGTAACGACCCGACCGGTCGTTTTGGGCTCTAGCGCATCGTTCAGCGGTTTGAAGTCGTGAGCAGCTCCATTTCAGGTGTTATGACTTGTAGATATGGTCAGAATAGAATTTCGGGAAATTTAGAGTTGATTTGGAAAGGAAATTCTCATTTCAGAAGACTTAAGTTGGAGAAATGGACTAAGATTGGAATTTTGAGTAAACGACCTCCAAATCAGGATTTGAGGGTTCCTTCAGGTTCGTATGATGATTTCGAACTTGGGTGTATGTCCGGATCGGGTTTTGGATAACCCGGGAGCGTTTCGGCGTATATTTTGGAAGTCAGCATTTTTGAAGAAATTTC
Organism: Nicotiana paniculata; assembly: GCA_005239505.1. Classification (NCBI taxonomy): domain Eukaryota; kingdom Viridiplantae; phylum Streptophyta; class Magnoliopsida; order Solanales; family Solanaceae; genus Nicotiana; species Nicotiana paniculata. Next base: position 32,648 of record ML307885.1, on the reverse strand, counting down.
ATAAATTTGGGCTTGAAGTTCATTTCAGTGTTGTTGATGTCCGTTTGGGACCGATTCTGGGAATATCTTTGTATGGTGATTCTGGAGTTGGGAGCGCGATCGGAAGTGAATTTGGATGTCCGTAGGTCATTTTGAAGTCATTTGGCTAAAGATAGAAATTTGAAGGTTTTTGAGAAATCTGACCGGAAGTGGAAGTTTAAATATCGAGGTCGGAATGCGATTTCAGAAGTTGGACCAGGTTCGTAATGTCGAATACGACTTGTGTGCAAAATTTGGGGTCAATCGGATGTGATTTGATAGGTTTCGGCATCGGATGTAGAAGTTGGAAAATTCTAAGTTCATAAAGTTGGGATTTGAGTGCGATTCGTGGTTTCGATGTTGTTTGATGTGATTTGAGGCCTCGAGCAAGTTCGCATTATGTTTTGGAACAGGTTGGTATAATTGGACGGGGTCCTGGGGGCCTCGGGTGGATTCCAGGTGGTTAACGGATCAATGTTTGAAGTGGAAGAAGGCTGAAGGCTGCTGTCATCTGGTGTGACCGCACCTGTGAGGCTTTGACCGTAGGTGCGGAGCCGCGGGTGCGGCTAAGAGCGCCGCAGGTGCGAGATTAGGGCTGGAGCTGAGGAGGCCGCAGGTGCAGAAGATTGGTCGCACCTGCGGAATCGCAGGTGCGAAAAGGGGATCGCAGGAGCGGGAATTTGCTGGGTCAAGTCAGACCCGCACCTGTGATGGAATTTTCGCAGAAGCGGCCATTAGATCGTAGGTGCGAAAGAGGCCTGGGCAGAATGTTTTAAAGATGGGTTTATGTCATTTCTCACCCATTTTTCATTATCATGGGCGGTTTTTGGAGAGCATTTCAAGGGGGATTCTCGTCAGGCATCAAGGTAAGTAAACTCCTTCCTTTTCTTAGATGAATACAAGATTATATGCGTGGATTAGGCATTAAAACTGGTAGGAATTTGGAAATTTTTTGAAGAAACCTAGAAAATATAAATTTGGAATTTAGACACGAATTTGAGTAGGGAATGTAGAGTAAATTGCATGATTGAACTAGTAGAGCTATGGATAGCATGTATCTTCAAGAATTTCGGATTTTCGGGTGCGTGGGCCCGAGGGCATTTTGGTTATTTCTCCGAGCAGGTTTGGGAAAGTATATAATCCGAATTTGTTATGGGTTTTAGGATGAATTTTCATTGCTTTGCCATTATGTGGTAGTTTCGGAGCATTGTGCGTCTGTGGGAGTCATCGGAAGGGCTTGGAAGCCGTTGTTGGAATTTTGGAGCGAGGTAAGTCTCCTTTCTAACCTTGTGAGGGGGAAACGTCCTCCTAGGTGAATTAATTCGATACATGCTATTATCTTCGGGGGGCTACGTACGCATGAGGTGATGGGAGTCCGTGTGTAGCTACTATTATGCCATGTCTGGGTACTCTAGGACCCACTAGCATGCCTTACGTGTTATACCTGTAATCCTGCCTGTAATATTAAACTGCTAATATAATCGAAGACGTAACTGAATATCTGAAAGAAAACTAGAGTTCATCTAGTTAATCTTCTAAAAAGAGAATTTATCTCTCTATGGATATTTGTGTACCTGGACTAGGTTGTAACTTGGAATATCATTAAACTTGACAAATGAGTTTTAAAAAAAAATGATTTCAAAACCTATATTTCATGTTTCGTTTAATAAGGATTTTTCCACTTTCCTGAGAAAATTATTTTCTTGATAAAATACGGATTTAATGTGTAGAAGTGTGTCAGCACTCGAATCGCAGGTATTATTCGCGATCGAGGGAAGCTTTATGGTAATTTGGTATAAATGTGTCAGCACTCGAGTCGCAGGTATGATTCGCGAGCGAGGGAAGCTTTACGCCTATTCAATGATTAGATATTCCTTCAACTCCGGCCGGTTGTCTTATCCTTGTGTGCGCATGACTATTTGGTACGATTTTATTGATATTGGCTTGACATGTATTTGGGAAAAAGGGAAGTGTACTTTGTTGTTTATTCTCGGTAGTTACCTGGATTTCTGTACTTGATACGTATGCGCTGCTCACTGTCTTACATGTCTACTATATTTCACCATATTCTGTCATAAATTATATTGTTGGACCCTAGTGAGTGTCTAATGCAACCTCTCGTCACTACCTCTCTGAGGTTAGGCGGGCGACTTACTGAGTACACGTTATTTTTTTACTCATGCTACACTTGTTGTGCATTTTTATTGCACAGGTACTTTCATAGAGATTAGAGGATTCAGAGACTTAGGCGAGCTGCATCATCTGGAGGCGATCCGCAGCTGATGGAGTCTCCCTCGCACTGTGTTTACTTTCAGTTTATATTCCCATGTCCAATTTGTATTCCGGACAGGATTTGTGATGGTTGTATAAATTCTTAGAAATTGCTCATGTACTTGTGACACCAGGTTCTGGGGTAGGTTGGGATGTCTTGGGTTATATTTGTTATGGTGTAGTATTCAAACCCTTGTTTTTAACTAACAGGTTTTTATTTGGTTGATATGTAATAAAGTGAAAGGAAATATTTTTTTTCATAAATGTCAAAAATCGGAAAGTTATTTCAACTAATTAAGGGGTTGGCTTGCCTGACAATGGTGTCCGGTGCCATCACGACTCGTAGATTTTGGGTCGTGACAACATGGTATCAGAGCGCTAGGTTCTCGTAGGTCTCACGAGTCATGAGCAAGTCTAGTAGAGTCTTGCGGATCGGTGCGGAGACGTCTGTACTTATCTTCGAGAGGCTACAGGGCTGTTAGGAGCACTTCCCTTCTTGATTCTTCATCGTGCGAGTTGATTCCTTTGAGGCTTATGCCTATGTTCATTCCTACTCAATATTACCCATCGCGAAGCACTTGCTATGGATCAGGAATCTGAGGAATGGAAATGGTACTACGAATGTAATCCGAGATGCTTCCATGTGTAATTGGTCGTGGCAATTGGTATGGCCCTGCAAAAGGGTAATATATATTTCAGCTCAGTAGCTGTGTTTCTGGGAGCCTTAAGGCTGTGCTCGGGTAGTGATGATGTTTTCAATTGGTTGTCGCGCGGTGTCGTTATGATGATAGAATGCTTGTCCGTATGTTGAGGGTGATGAATGGTTTGAAGGGAGGTCTTCTCAGAGTTTGATTTCGAGATTTCAGTGCTTTTGTGTCGGTAGAGGAAGGGCATTTTGGTTATGAATGGTCCGGTTGGGGTTGATAAGGTAGTAAGACTTGGCATCTTCAAGTGAGGTGGGACATGCACCTGTGACGTGTAGTCGTCGTCATTGATCAGATGGAATGTGTTAGGTTCGGCGGTGCTATGGTTTCTTCGGTTGCGTGGGGTCAAAGTATCGAGAAGAAGTGTTGAATAATGTGGTTGGCAAGGATCGTGAGGTGCGGTGGTTCAATATCGGATAAGTGTTGTTAATGAAGGCAGCTAGAGAAAGATGATCTTCGGAGAGCGTGAAGTTGTGGTGATCTGCTGATTTGAGAGATACAAAGAACGGTCCTGAAGTAAGGCTAGGCGGTGGTTCCATTTCTAAGGGGCCAAGTGTAAGAAGCGGAAGTCGAGCAGTCGCAAAGTGGGGGAGTCCCACCATCTGCAGTTGGGTCATAGGGTTGTCTTCGCATAGGGTCACAGATTGTCAGCGTGTTGGCAAGTTATTTCGGCTAAGGGAAAGGAGTAAAATGGTGATTGTGTGTGGGGTTTGATGAATATGTGCAAAATTTATCCCTGTCGGGCCAGGGTTAGACTTTGGAAGATTCAGGATTTATGCTTAAGGCATGGGCGAGTTGTAAGGATAGTGACTCAGTCACGTGTTTCCTTGAAAGGGGTGTTCCTGTGCTAGGAGAGCCTTGGAGTTGATTGTATTCGGGGCCATTCAGAGTGGGTGACTCTCAATAGCGGCTCTAGTGAGTTCAAAAGTTAAGAATGCGGTGTTAAGGGTTGAGGCAGCAGTATGATCGAGAGTCGAGCTTTCGCAGAGTAATTTCTGAGAAAAAGAAGGATAGGTGGAATGTTCTATGATGTGTTTCATCATGCGGGATAACATCGGAGGAGTGAGAGAAATAAACTCCGGATTGTAGAAGGATGATCAGAAAGGTATGATACGGGTTGCGGGATTTGGGAAGCATAGTCTCGTGAATCAAGGTCACTCGGGATGAGTGGGGGTTGAGTTTGCTAAGGGTTGAAGGAAGTTGTTATTATTCCTGAGGCAATTGAAGATGATTAAAAGAAGATAGATCGATTAGCCATGGTTGAAATGGCACATTTGCGGCAGTGATCAGTTCCTTTGATGTGATTTAGTTATGCATGTGGTTTGTGCCGGTGTATGCAGGGCTTGGTCGGCCGTCGTAACGAATCTCATGAGGGAGCATTTGAGTGCTATAGCCTGTTAGGTGTAGACGTACCCCGGAAGGGTTATGGGGGTATAGACTACTACTTAAGGATTTGCATAATTGGGTGATAATGGGAATTCACTCGTGTGTTGAGATGGTACTCTTGAATTAAGTCAAGTAAAAAGTTTCTATATGATGAAGTGTTCACCCTATTGGTGGTTCAGAAGTTATGATGGAATTCTTGCGCTACCTCATGTTGGTATGTTAGGTGCGGGAAGCAGTATGTAATTGGGAGTAATAATCGAGATTGAGGTCCGATGTTTATAAGGATGTCATGAGCTCGGAAGAGAAAGACAAAGTGATTTGAAAGTTCAGAGTAAGCTGGTGTTATCTTCAGTGTCACCTGAGATTGATATTCGGTGAAAGAGGCTTTGTACCCTGGTCATGGGTTCTTGATGTGTTTTGCGACCTTAGTGTGGTCGGTATTATGGATGGGCAGACTTGTTTCCTTGTGTGGAAGGTCGTGAAAGCATGATCGCGAAAAGATTGTATAAAGTGTGACATGTAGTCACTTGATGGATTTCAGATTTGGACTGAGTATAAAGAAGTGCAATATTGCTTAATTGAGAATTCACGCCTAGAGAGCGTTCGGTTCAGTTGATTATGGGTTATGGGATGTTTGTCCCGGTGATGATGGTTGTTCTTGCATTTATGAGAGAAAGTGGGTTAATGTGGACCCAAGTAAAGCTATTAGCCTAGTTTGGTGCGAACAAGGTAGGCTCGATGTTTGTGGATGGATTTAAATATGATTATGGGCTCCATATGAGCCAGGCATGTTCATTTCAGTAGAGCGCTTTTCATGGAAAGGTATTAGAACAACGGGTGTTGTTCCGTCTTCGTCGAATTCATGTGTTATTGTGATTGTGCCGTGCGAGTTATGAAACGGCTTGATAATTTCCTGTTTGTTGAGGTCCCGCGTAGTGGGGATGTTATGTGAGCATGATAGCTANTGAGGTCCCGCGTGGTGGGGATGTTATGTGAGCAGGATAGCTCTTGAGATCTAGAGTGTATATATATATCGCACCTCAGTTGCGCTTGAGTTATGTAGCCTATGGCTTTATCAGTCTCCCCAGGATGGTATTATGCACTTAGCGTGCTTATGATTGATATTCAGTAAATTTTAATAGTGAGAAAATCAGCTCCGTATATATATTTCCTTATGTGAGTTTTATGATGGGATCGGGTGGCACACCGCCACGGGTATGTTATTTGGATCGGGTTGCACGCCGCAACAGTGTGATGATGAGAAGGGTTAATATAAGTTTTATTTCCTATTTTCTGGTAAGAATTCATATTAGTTGCGTGAGCTGAATAGTTCCGTCATGAGTCGTTTCTTATTATCATGTTCGAGTTACGGCCTATTGGCGCGATGTGGTATCATGTGAGGTTGTTGGTCATGTTGGGGTGGTTTGTTGTCTGAGCAATTCATACTGGGTGAGACGAGATTATCGGATCAGGGATAAGTGCGATGAGGCTATGTGAAGTGTATATTAAAGAGAAAATGCCATTATTCAAGTTCATAATGAAGTGATGATTCTAGTCAAGATGAGGTATTCAAGGATTTGTTAACTCTGTAGTTGAGTATGAATTTCTGCGCATTTCCTCCGTTGTGGTGGTATCACCAACATTATAGCAGGATGTATGTATATAAATCATGAGGTGCATTGGGAGCATCAGATTCGTGGAATTTTGGCTATTAAGGTTCAGGGAGTGTCACCGTGGTAAGATGATGAGTTATACGGTGCATGGTGTTGATTCAGCAAAGGTATTCGGTCATGTTCTGGTATATCGTATGGTAGTTGATACGGTGTTTATATGTTGGAATAGGCCTGGCAGAGAAATTTCAGGTGTGTGAATGAATTCTGAGCTTATTGTATGGATAAGAGAAGAAATCTTCAGGTGTGATCAAGCTAATGTTCTCCACTGGGATGTGCTAGCACGGGCAAGTGCTCGAGGTGATAAATAGTGATTTCAGGTAACTCCAAAGCAGTTCTTGGCACGTTCGAGGGCGAACGTCGGTTTAAGTGGGGGAAAATGTAACGACCCGACCGGTTGTTTTGGGCTCTAGCGCATCGTTCAGTGGTTTGAAGTCGTGAGCAGCTCCATTTTAGGTGTTATGACTTGTAGGTCTGGTCGGAATAGAATTTCGGGAAATTTAGAGTTGATTTGGAAAGGAAATTCTCATTTCAGAAGCCTTAAGTTGGAGAATGGACTAAGATTGGAATTTTGAGTTAACGACCTCCGAATCAGGATTTGAAGGTTCCTGCAGGTTTGTATGATGATTTCGAACTTGGGTGTATGTCCGGATCGGGTTTTGGATAACCCGGGAGCGTTTCGGTGTATATTTTGGAAGTCAGCATTTTTGAAGAAATTTCATAAATTTGGGCTTGAAGTGCATTTCAGTGTTGTTGATGTCCTTTTAGGATGCCGAGTCTGGGAATAGTTTCGTATGGTGATTCTGGAGTTGGGAGCGCGATCGGAAGGGAATTTGGATGTCCGTAGGTCATTTTGAAGTCATTTGGCTAAAGATAGAAATTTGAAGATTTTTGAGAAATCCGACCGAAAGTGGAAGTTTTGATATCGAGGTCGGAATGCGATTTCGGAAGTTGGAGCAGGTCCGTAATGTCGAATACGACTTGTGTGCAAAATTTGGGGTCCATCGAACGTGATTTGATAGGTTTCGGCATCGGATGTAGAAGTTGAAAAATTCTAAGTTCATAAAGTTGGGATTTGAGTGCTATTCGTGGTTTCGATGTTGTTTGATGTGATTTGAGGCCTCGAGCAAATCCTCATTATGTTTTGGAACAGGTTGGTATAATTGGACGGGGTCCTGGGGGCCTCGGGTGGATTCCTGGTGGTTAATGGATCAATGTTTGAAGTGGAAGAAGGCTGAAGGCTGCTGTCATCTGGTGTGACCGCACCTGCGAGGCTTTGACCGCAGGTGCGGAGCCGCAGGTGCGGCTAAGACTGGGGCTGGAGCTGAGGAGGCCGCAGGTACAGAAGATTGGTCGCACTTGCGGAATTGCAGGTGCAAAAAGGGGATCGCAGGAGCGGGAATTTGCTGGGTCAAGTCAGAGCCGCACCTGCGATGGAATTACCGCAGGTGCGGAGCCGCAGGAGCGGCCATTAGATCGAGGTGCGAAGGAGGCCTGGGCAGAATGTTTTAAATATGGGTTTATGTCATTTCTCACCCATTTTTCATTCTCATGGGCGGTTTTTGGAGAGCATTTCAAGGGGGATTCTCGTCAGGCATCAAGGTAAGTAAACTCCTTCCGTTTGTAAGATGAATACAAGATTATATGCGTGGATTAGACATGGAAATTGGTAGGAATTTGGGAAATGCTTGAAGAAACCTAGAAAATGTAAATTTTGAATTTAGCCACGAATTTGAGTATGGAATGTAGAGTAAATTGCATGATTGAACTAGTAGAGCTATGGGTAGCATGTATCTTCAAGAATTTCGGATTTTCGGGCGCATGGGCCCGAGAGCATTTTGGTTATTTCTCCGAGCGGGGTTGGGAAAGTATATAATCCGAATTTTTTGTGAGTTTTAGGATGAATTTTCATTTCTTTGCCATTATGTGGTAGTTTCGGAGCATTGTGCGTCCGTGGGAGTCATCGGAAGGGCTTGGAAGCCGGTGTTGGAATTTCAAAGCGAGGTAAGTCTCCTTTCTAACCTTGTGAGGGGGAATCGTCCCCCTAGGTGAATTAATTTAATACATGCTATTATCTTCGGGGGCTACGTACGCACGAGGTGACGGGAGTCCGTGCGTAGCTACTATTATGCCATGTCCGGGTAGTCTAGGACCCACTAGCATGCCTTACGTGTTATACCTGTAATCCTGCATGTAATATTAAACTGCTAATATAATCGAAGACGTAATTAAATATCTAAGAGAAAACTAGAGTTCATCTTGTTAATCTTCTAAAAAGAGAGATTATCTCTCTATAGATATTTGTGTACCTGGACTATGTTGTATCATGGAATGTCATTAAACTTGACAAATGAGTTTCAAAAACAAATGATTTCAAAACCTATATTTCATGTTTCTTTTAATAAGGATTTTCCACTTTCCTGAGAAAATTATTTTCTTGATAAAATACGGATTTAAAGTGTGTGAGCACTCGAATCGCAGGTATGATTCGCGATCGAGGGAAGCTTTATGGTAGTTTGGTATAAATGTGTCAGCACCCGAGTCGCAGGTATGATCTGCGAGCAGGGGAAACTTTATAATATTCAGTATAAGTGTGTCAGCACTCGAATCGCAGGTATGATTCGCGATCTAGGGAAGCTTAATGGTAATTCGGTATAAATGTGTCAGCACCCGAGTCGCATGTATGATTCACGAGCGGGGGAAGCTTTATAATATTCAGTATAAGTGTGCGAGCACTCGAATCGCAGGTATGATTCGCGATCGAGGGAAGCTTTATGGTAATTTGGTCTAAATGTGTCGGCACCCGAGTAGCAGGTATGATTCGCGAGCGGGGGAAGCTTTATAATATTCAGTATAAGTGTGTCTGCACTAGAATCGCAGGTATGATTCACGATCGAGGGAAGCTTTATGGTTATTCGGTATAAATGTGTCAGCACCCGAGTCGCAGGTATGATTCGCGAGTGGGGGAAGCTTTATAATATTCAGTATAAGTGTGTCAGCACTCGAATCGCAGGTATGATTCGCAATCGAGGGAAGCTTTATGGTAATTTGGTATAAATGTGTCAGTACTCGAGTCGCAGGTATGATTCGCGAGCGAGGGAAGCTCTACGCCTATTCGATGATTAGATATTCCTTCAACTCCGGCCGGTTGTCTTATACTTGTGTGTGCATGACTATTTGGTACGGTTTTATTCATATTGGCCTTACATGTATTTGGGAAAAAGGGAAGTGTACTTTGTTGTTTATTCTCGGTAGTTACCTGGATTTCTGTACTTGATACGTATTTGCTACTCACTGTCTTACATGTCTACTATATTTCACCATATTCTGTCATAAATTATATTGTTGGACCCTAGTGAGTGTCTAATGCGACCTCTCGTCACTACCTCACTGAGGTTAGGCGGGCGACTTACTGAGTACACATTGTTTTTTTACCCATGCTACACTTGCTGTGCATTTTTATTGCACAGGTACTTCCGTAGCGATTGCAGGATTCGGAGACTATGGCGAGCTGCATCATCTGGAGGCGATACGCAGCTGACGGAGTCTCCCTCGCACTGTGTTTACTTTTAGTTTATATTCCTATGTCCAATTTGTATTCCGGACAGGCTTTGTGATGGTTGTATAAATTCTTAGAAATTGCTCATGTACTTGTGACACCAGGTTCTGGAGTAGGTTGGGATGTGTTGGGTTATATTTGTTATGGTGTAGTATTCAAACCCTTGTTTTTAACTAACAGGTTTTTATTTGGTCGATATGTAATACAGTTAACGGAAATGTTTTTTTCATAAATGTCAAAAATCAAAAAGTTATTTCAACTAATTAAGGGGTTGGCTTGCCTGACAGTGGTGTCCGGCGCCATCACGACTCGTAGATTTTAGGTCGTGACATTGGGTCGTGACAATTACAAGTAGGGTAACCGAACGGGACTTACTAAAAAGAACAAGTTTTAGTTTAAGCATATATTTTTGGCTCATTAATATTACTATTTTGACGATTAATTTGTACAACCGAGAGGATTGTAATTAATTGTTCAACTTAAGTAATAATATATAAATGTAATCGTGAGATGTATTTATACATTTGTGAGAAATAGAAATTGAAGGATAATATTATCTATTATATAATAGAAATATTAAGTGAAGTTATGATCCCAACACCTTTTTATTATATTTGCGAAAAATAAAATGTTTTCTACTATTCATGTATTTTTAGTTAGTTAATTCACAACTCAACTCTTCCTGATTTTTCCAAATAATAATTAAAACAAGAAATGTCTGTAGAATAGATAAATCAATCTATGTGGGTTTTTATTTTTTTCAAAATACCCACCATGGTGGTGGGGTTAAGGCTACCTGATCTACGCCCACCTGTACCACTATTTAAGTAGCAAGGCGGGGTCGAAGCAGCTTTTACCCGACAGGGTCGGGATCGATATCCACAGGGAGTTATGCAATGGGAGTCGAGTTTCTACTTGATTTAGTGGTGTTTCATGTTCTTAATTTCTCTTCTCAACATGCTTTGGTTTTTAATCTATTCTAAGGTTGAGTCAAAAAAGTAATATTATCTAACTAACTACAATATTTTTTTGAGGATTTTTATCAAATGATTAAAGGCACTAGGGTTGCAACTTACTCCTAGGCAAGTGACTAATGAAATCTAAAATCTAGGATAAGCTTGTGAATTATGGGCAAATGACATAACCTCATACTAAAATACTCACCCAATACCTCTCGGTAATTTGGGTTTCTTTGCCCGAATTGGCTTTCTCAAGCCTAATTAGGCGTTTCAACAAATCAAATGAAATGGCTCAAATCGGGTATCACTTTCTACCCTTTTATTGGGATTATCAATCTCTTGAGTTCACCCAAATACCTTGTTAGCCTATTTACTTAAACTTGAGTCATCTCTTTCAAGAATAACCCTAGTCAAAAAGGCATAAATTAGTGTTTGCAACCACTAATTCAATCAATGAAGCATGAAAATAGACTAAAAGTCATTCACCCAATCACAAATTCATCCTAAAATAGAAAATCCATTAGTTACCCACACTAGGGTTGGGTCACAACCCTAACTTGAGGGTCTAGCTACTCATTATCATGCAAGAAATTGAAATAGATGATGAAATTAAACCCATAAATGTTGATTACAAGAAGAAAATCTAAGAAGTATGGTAGAATCTAAGCTAAAATTACTCAAAACAGAATAAAAACACTATTCACGAGCTCACTCTCTTGTCTGATGACCTAAAAATGAGAAAAAGTTGTATTTATACTAAGCTGAAAATATTGGACAAAATTGCCCCTACAGAGATTTCGCTCCCAGCGGAATTCTAAGCACTCCAACAGATTGGCTTCCACTGCAACAGAATAACAACCGATGTAGCGTTTCTGGACCTGGGTAGTTTCTGCATCTCTATTTCGCCCCCTGCGGAATTTCACAGTGCTGCAGCGGTTCCTAAAAGCGCGGCAACGTAATGATACCTTTGACCGCTCTATTATGAATAACTTCAGGTTGGAAAGTCTCTGATCTTAGGAATCCACTCCCACCGGATAATTAAACGTTGCAGCGATGAGGACAATGCTGCAGCGGAATTTTAGCATGGGCAGCGACTCAGCTGGGTCTCAAAAGTAGAGTCTTCTGGAATTTGTACCGGGACAGTGGATGGAATTCCGCTGCAGCGAAGTGACAACCACTACAGCGGAATATTGGCGTGGACAACGGCTCAGCTGGGTCTCAAAAATAGTGCTCTGGAATTTGTACCGGGACAGCGGATAGAATTCCGGTGCAGCGGAATATTGGCGCTTTCAGCACTTCTACTGAGTTCTGGGCGACTGCAAGTTTTGCTCCTCTTTGAGTTAGTTTTTGTCAACATCTTCAATTCAACTCAAATCCTGCAATTTAAATAACTTGCATCAAATTTCGGGAGTATCTTAATGCATATTTGCCTCAAAACCTAAGAAAGCGAGAGTAAATAATAGGTACAAATCCCTAGTTATCAACTCCCCCAAACTTAAGTCTTTGCTTGTCCTCAAGCAAACAAGATAACTCCCACCTCCGTAAGCAAAAGATAAAGTATTTCATCTATTCAAATGTGACTTCATCAAGCTTCAATTGGGACTAATAATTACCCTCAACACAAATGCATTATTGACAAGATTATGCAATGACTTTCTTAGTTCACTAGATCTAATGTGACACCAAAGCTTCAAGAGTTGACTCAATTTTTCAAAGAGCTTCTCCCTTTCACCTAAGTCAATGTAGATCCCAGACTCTTTCTCCTCTACTCTCCATGGGTTCATTTCACTGAATAGAATGCACTCTCAGAATTTGGATCGTCAAGGGGTGCTCTCTTCACTCTCAAAAGAACGCCACAAGTTCGACTTTAAGTATCATAGGCTTGCCCCTTGTGTAAATCACCAATAATTAAAGCTCACTCAACTTGAGATACTATAGGACTTTAATGGGATGTAATGAAGGCTTTTTGGATCAAATTTGGAAAAGATGAACTACTATAGAACATCTCTCCTTAAGCACTCCATTTTTTACACTTTGGCTCATTATTTATTTGACTCTTTGAGTCTTAATCTCTTCCTTGGGGGACATAGAGAGGCTCATTTCCACTCTTTATTTTACTTGAAGCTCACTTTTCTCCCTTTTTCTTTCTTTTTCATAATTTCAAGTCTTTTTACTTTTGCTTTATTGAATCCTTTCAACTCTTTGCTTTTATTTTTGCCTTGTTTTGCAATTTACCCTTTTCATTGGCCTTTCCTTTTATGACAATTCCTTTCATCACTATGAATTTCCTCATCTCTCCCCCAAACTTGTGATTTTTGACTATTGTTCATCATGAGTGCTCAAGAAAAGAATGGGTGCCAAGATAGGGTCATTAAAGAACGGATGAAGGTTTGTAATGTGGTTTTTGAACAAATAGGCTCAGGCTCAAAAGGGGTTGACTAAGGATCTTGTCTTGGTAGGCTATAGAAGTATTTTAATGTCAACAGGGAATCAAGGAGGGCCTATGATCATTTCACAAGTCTCACTTAAGATTTCTCCTAGAGAAACACTTGGGGCAAGTTCTAGACTTTCAGGCACGACACTCGGGATATGCAATTGAAACCTCACCTCTCAAACCTCAGGATTGTTAAAGAGCATAGAGTCAAGGTCCCACAACAACCTCGGTTTAGATTGAACACTTTCATATGGCTATAAACACTACCTGACGATAGTTTTTGTCAACTCAAGACTCTAAGGGTTACAATTAGAACTAGACTCGTTTGAAAGTGAGGAGGTAGGGTCCTGTGGAAGTGAGGAGGTCTATCCCTCTGGATCCTCAAGCTGGATCTCCATATCATCAGTCCTCGGGATGACTCCTCTGCGAACTGAGGCTGAGGTAAGCTCCGACTCCTGAACGTGTGCAGCCTGATCAGTAGGTGCGGGCTCTCCTATCAGCAAATCAAGGGGGATGTCCCCCGCTGTGGTAAGCTTCGTGACCTCCTTCTTCATATCATCTTGGGACTTCTTCATTTTCTTCAAAGATTTGCCCAGAGAGTGAATCTCCTTTCCATGCTTTCCCAGGGTCTCCATGATCTTCTTCTAGCTATCCACCAGGCTCCTCAATGTCTCCTCTAGTGATGGAGGCAGTGTAAGTTGTGCTGGAGCTGACTGAGCTGCAACAGTGGTAGAAAGATCAGTAAGCTTAGAAGAAGCTACCTACAGCCAGTTGGTGATACCAACTAGAGTCTGAGACACCCTCAGGGCAGTCTGAGGGTAAGTTGAAGATGTAGGCACTGGTAGTGGAATAGACATGGAAGGACCCGAGGAAGACTTTGGGCCGGCAGTAACAGTGGGCCCCTCCGCACCAGTGGAGCCCTTGGCAGCGACGGAGGGCTTAGCAGCAGTAGAAGTACTGGGGGCAGCAACTGTGGTGGTTTTCCCTTTTGCCTTGGGGTTTTTCGAACCTTTCAGACTGTACCATGAAAAAGATGATTTTGGCCTCACTATGACATCAAAGTCCCTTCCCTCAACTTCCATGTCCCAAAAGTACATAGTGAGGAAGTTCGGAAAAGGATATGAGGGTTCATTTCTCTGTACAATCCGGTCAATCACCCTAGCCATGATCTTCCCGACATTAATCGAGATGCCATCCATAATTTCTCCAACTATCAGGGCTCGTGAGAGAGGCATATCACTGTCATGAAGAATGGGGTCTATCCGACGGCAAACAAAGGTATCCCAACCCTTGTCCTCGAAGCTGAGTGTGTTCCTGTAGATGGTGGAACCTACTATCAACCAAGCCGGAGTAGTCCCCGGGACAGCAATAACTGACGCCAACCACGAACGAGCCAAATCTCCCAATGCTACTTTCTCTTGGTAGCGAGTCTCATCTTCATTAGCAAAGCCAGCATAGTCGTTGAATGCAGTACCACTGTATAAGATCTTCTTGTTCCGGACCTGAGTAAGATATGTGCCCCTTTTTGTGTGGGAAACATTCACATAAAACTCCTTCACCACGTACTCATTGGCATCTTCAACTATGCTAGAGAAGAAACCCCACCCAACTCTTTCCTCAAATTGCCTCTTGACATTTGGGTTATGATGTAGCAGATCCTTAACAATGAAAGGCCTCTCAGGGATCAGTGACCTCTGGGGCCACCATTCTCTGAATTTGTGGTAGGTCATTTCAGAAACAAACCGATCCTCCCACATTGATGGCTTTCTCGACCTGAGAAGCCCTGTTGTCTGCACTTGGGTGTCACCACCCCTGCCATCATCTGGTGTCTCCTCAGAGGTGTCTCCTCAATAGAAGCAGGGGCGGTGGACTGAGCTGCTGCACTGGTATCCTGTGGGGGTGTGGAGTCACTGGAAAGACCCAAAATGTCCGAAGAATCTGAGGTAGTAGGCTCGTTGACAAGCCTCCTGGGTTTGGACAATGCCTCTACTAAGGCTTCTCCACTGTTTCCCTCCGAAGCTTCCCCGGAGGGGGAATATTCACTTGTTTCAGATTGGTCGAGTGTTGGCCTTTTTCGTGTTTGCTTGTTCCCAATGGTCTTTGCCGGGCCTAATGGGGCTGCCTGTTGTTTGCCCTTGCCCCGACCCCTAGAAGAGTCACCCCTCCCGGGTTGCTTGTCTGCTCCACCTCGTGATCGAACCATTCTCTACACACATGTAAAGAAAACTGTTAGAACATGGTACCAAGTATCCAAAGAGCACAGGCTTCAGTAATGCAGGGAATAAAACAGTGCTGGATGAACAATTCCTCTGTTAGCGGAAACATAACCACTGCAGCGGAACGGTCACCGTTGTTAGCGGAATACTGACCGCGAAGTGAGGGTTCAGAATACCCCATCTTCTGATCTTTCAAATCGCGTCCAGCGGAAAAATGTTCGTTGCAGCGAAAGGCCACCGGTGTCAGTGGATTTTTGGCCGCTGCAGCGGTTTTCATAGTCAAGATAGCAGCAGATGATTCCACTGGCAGCGGATTTTTGGTCTGTTGCAGCAAAAATTGCATTTGAAATTGTTAAACTTCCCAGATGATTCCGCTGTCAGCGGATTTTTGGTCCGCTGCAGCGGAAATTCAACACTAACGTACACTAACAGTAGTGAGCAAACTAGGGTTTATCAATTTTTTAAAAATTTGACATGAAGCACATGTAATAATAACCCTATATCCCCTTAGGCAACAACAAATCACTACCCCATTGATTTTAACACATTGGTGAAACATGTTAAAGCATTAGGGCTTAAATGACTACCTTTCTAGAAAAGAAAACTAATAAGAACAAGTTAAAAGTTAAAAACTACAATTAAAATCAAATAATATGAACATACCACTGCTAGATGATGTTGGTGTTAAGATGTGAGAATTTTATGAAGCTCCGGTGTACAGTGTAGAGATTGAGAACAGTAAAATTTATCTATGAGAGCCAAATGGGTGAAAAGATTAAAAAGAGGGGGGCCTGCATATTTATAGGAGAGAACTGGGGACCCACCACTTACCTAGCGCGGTAGCAGAATTTTACCGATGACCGTGCTTTTGTGCATTTCATAGAGCTGGGCACCAATGATCTCCGATGACAGGGGAATTTTGCCACTACAGTGGAATCCCACTGCTGTCAGCAGATTTCCAATCGATAAAGCGAAATGGAGATCCAGAGAGTTGTGATCTTTCTGGAATTTGGCTCAAACTTGACGCGACAACGAAAAGTTATTCGCTGCAGCGTTTTTGTGATCGATGAACGCGGAAATGTGACCGCTGCAGCATTTTTGAACTGGTAGCTCAATTTTTTTCAGATTTTGTTCCTGCACTGCAATCACCAAATCCTACACCAACTTCATAAATAGGTTAGTTCAAGAAAAATCTACTTTAACAAAAAGAAACAAAAAGAATGAAAAGAGAACACTTGGGTTTCCTCCCAAGAAGCCCTGATTTAACGTCGCGGCACGACGCATGTTACCATGATCAAGTGAATTTCAACAAAGCCACCACGTGGCTATCTTCAAATTTCCCCAAGTAGTGTTTGACCCAATGTCTATTCACATGAAAAATTTCACCATTCTTTTTTTTTAGATCAAGGGCACCAAAGGGTGTAACCAATACTACCTGAAACGGACCACTCCACTTTGATGTGAGTTTTCCCGGAAAGAGACGAAGGCTTGAATTGAAGAGCAATACCAAGTCTCCCACTTTGAATTCCCGGTTCTTAGCATACTTTTCATGCAAATACTTCATTTTCTCCTTGTACAAATAAGAGCTTGCATAGGCATGGAATCTAAACTCATAAAGATCATTAAGGTGATCAACACGAAGATTTGCAGCAAAGTCCCAATACAAGTTCAACTTTTTCAAAGCCCAAAGTGCCTTGTGCTCCAACTCAACCGGGAGGTGACATGCCTTACCATACACCAACCGGTACGGAGACATACCAATCGGAGTCTTGAAGGCGGTCCTATATGACCATGCATCATCAAGCTTTTTAGACCAATCAGTCCTATTTGCATTCACGGTCTTGGACAAAATATTTTTGATTTCTCGATTTGAGACTTCAACTTGCCCACTGGCTTGAGGATGGTAAGGAGTGGACACTTTTTGATTTACCCCATACTTGGCAAGCAACGAATCAAAAGCCTGATTGCAAAAATATCCCTCGTCACTTATGATAGCCCGAGGAGTCACAAATCATGTGAAAATATTTTTCTTGAGAAAACCAACCACACTACGGACTTCATTATTGGGCAAAGCCACGACCTCAACCCATTTTGAAACATAATCCACAGCCATGAGAATGTAGGTATTACCACACGAGCTGACAAACGGACCCATGAAGTCAATGCCCCACACATCAAATATATCAACCTCAAGGATCGTTGTGAGGGGCATTTCATTCTTCTTTGATATACCACCTGCTCTTTGACATTCATCACACCTCTTTACCAAGTCACTCGCATCTTTGTACAAGGTAGGCCAATGAAATCCGCAACTTAGAACTTTTGAAGCTATTCTTACCCCACCATGATGACCATCGTAGGGCGAAGAGTGGAAAGAATCAAGAATGGGAATTTTCTCTTCTTTGGAGACACAACGCTGTATGACTACATCATTGCATATTTTGAACAAATACGGCCCATCCCAATAATAATCCAAGCTGTCCTGTCTAAGTTTTCTTCCTTTCGTTAGAAGAGAGCTCAAATGGGACAACACTGGTAACAAGAAAGTTGGCAATGTCCGCAAATCATGGCATGTCTTGCATAGAGACTGAGAGAAGCTCCTCATCTGGGAAAGTATCATTGATCTCCAGGCCATCATTTGTCCTTCGTTGCTCTTCCAATCGGGATAGATGATCGGCAACTTGATTTTCGCTCCCCTTTATATCAACAATTTCTAGATCAAACTCTTGGAGAAATAAGACCCACCTCATAAGCCTAGCTTTTGAATCCTTTTTCATCATTAAGTACCGGAGCGCCGCATGATCGGTGTGCACTATCACCTTGGCGCCCATAATGTAAGGCCTAAATTTCTCCATTGCAAAGACAATAGCTAACAATTTTTCGGTGACGGTGTAGTTAACTTGGGCGGATTCATGGTTTTGCTTGCATAATAAACGGGGTGAAAGATTTTGTTCACCCTTTGGCCCAAGACCACACCCACCGCCACGTCACTTGAATCACACATGAGCTCGAAAGGAGAGCTCCAATTTGGTGCGGTGATTATTGGTGTTGTAGTCAACTTATCTTCAACAACTCAAAAGCATTCATACATTCTTCATTGAACTCAAACTTGGCATATTTCTCCAATAGCTTGCATAGGGTATTAACCACTTTTGAAATATCTTTAATGAATCTCCGGTAAAATTCCGCATGCCCAAGGAAACTACGGACTCCCTTCACCGAAGTTGGAGGAGGCAACTTGGAAATAACCTCGATCATGGATTTATCCACTTCAATGCCATCTCTTGAGATTTTGTGGCCGAGGACCATGCCCTCCTCGACCATGAAATGGAATTTTTCCCAATTCAATACAAGGTTGGTTTCTTCACACCGGGCAAGGACTTTATCAAGATTTTGCAAACACTGCTCAAATGAGTCCCCGACCACGTTGAAGTTATCCATGAACACCTCCAAAAAATCTTCAACCATATCAATGAAAATTGCTATCATGCACCGCTGGATGTGGCGGGTGCATTGTAAAACCCGAATGGCATCCTTGAAAAAGCAAATGTCCCGTAGGGACAGGTGAAGGTTGTCTTTTCCTGATCTTCTGGGGCTATGAGAATCTGATTGTAGCCTGAATACCCATCCAAGAAATGATAGAAAGCCCACCCAGCAAGTCTATCAAGCATCTGGTCCAGAAATGGAAATGGAAAGTGATCCTTTTGGGTCACCTTATTCAGCTTCCGGTAATCCCTCCAGCCAGTCACGGTCCGAGTGGGAATAAGCTCATTCTTGTCATTCTTCACCACGGTCATACCACCCTTTTCGGAACACATTGCATTGGTGAAGTCCAAGCACTATCAGAGATTGGATAAATAACCCCAGAATCAAGCCATTTTATTATCTCCTTTTTGACCACCTCTTGCATTACCTCGTTCAACCTCCGTTGATGTTCCACGGACGGTTTTGCATCATCTTCAAGAATAATTTTGTGCATGCAAAAGGCGCGACTCCCTATTTTTCCTCAAACTATTTTTAAAATTTGCATGTGTGCCTAGAAAATCACTTTTTATAATAACTGATATTTTTCCATAATTTTCCATATTTTATTAATTTCTTTTCCAATTTATTCAGTATCTTAAATTCAATAATTATTCATAAATTATATTATAAATAATTTTTCAAAATAGTTCCCAGCTCAATATATCATTTTAATCCTATTAGGATTTTAATTATTTCACAAATTAGCCAATTTGGCATTATTTGGCTATAATTACAACAATTTTGCAATTATAGCCTAATTGTACATTTTATACCATTTCAATTAGTTAGTCCTTTTATATTTTAATATTATCTCACTACCTTAATTTTACCTATTTAGCCTTATTTTTATTTTTATGTAATTATCAGATATTTTTATAAATTATTTATCTATTTAATTGTGTATTTAATAATTAGCCCTTTCCTATTTAAACTCTAGCCTAAATCAAACTTGACCCCTAACCCAATGAACTAGCCCAACTACGCAGCCCAATCCTCAGAAATATACCCGGCCCAATCCCCCTTTGATCTGAGCCGTTGATTAATTCAAATCAACGGCCCAGATCTCACCTTACCATATTAATCCTAAACAACCTACCCCAAACCCTCATTCCCCCCTTCACTCTCAGCCGTCTCTCTTTCATCTCCCTCTAAACGCTTCACCTGCTAAACCTACTGACCTCCCTTCTCCGGCCGTCTCCCTGCCGGAACCCATGGTTGTCTCGCTACCTACCAGCCTTATGGCTCCCCCTTCGCACGTGTGTCACCTGTTTTGAGGCCTTCAAGTGAACCAGAGGCGGTTCACTCACCTCTACAATCCCATGCCATGTTTTCCGGCCTCCTATGGCCGTTCAAGTAAGATTCTTAAATTTTTCGGCCAAATGCCGATGATATTTTAAGCTTTCTTATCTTTTGGGTTTTTCTATGGAAACCCTAGATTTAAGATCTTCCGATCTTCCTAGATCTGTGACAGATCTATGTCTATTCTAAGGTTTTCACCTGTTTTCTCTTTAAACCCTCTTTGATTTTCAAACGATTCTTCATTTTTAAGAACTAGGGTTTCTTAACCCCTTTTGAAAACGCTTTATCTTCTGATTTTTAGTACTAATCTATGATTCCAAGTATGATTTTAAACGTTTTTCTTGAGTCTCCTCTTTTGCCTTAATTATTCTGGTGAAACCCCAATTTTAGGGTTTGAGTTGATCTTGTTTGCTATGTTTGCTAATCTGCATGTTCTTCTGGATTTTCTCTGTGTTCTACGCTTCTCGCTTTAATTTTGTTGTTAGGGTTTTCAACCTCCTACTGTTTCTATGATGTTTTACTTAGGGTTTCTCTAATTTCTGTGCTATTTGTTGCTTTATAAATCTGATTATTCGATTAGCGATTGTTTATCTAATACTCTATAGATTATGTGCATCTCTTCGTAAAGTTGTGACATTTTCTTTGAATCTATGATTTTGTATATGTCCCTTGTAATTCTGTACTGATTTTGAATAGTTTCCTTATTTGTGTGATATCTTCCTCAATTAGTATTGATTCCTTGTGATTTCCAATCTCATTCGTGATTCTTGTGACTAATTTCCAGAATTAAAGTTATGATCCACCTTATTTATGTGCACGAATATGTTGTCAGTTATTTAACATGTGTTTTCCTTAATTATGTATTATGTACTTAGTATTTATTACATGCCACATGCTTTTACTACTCTATGGTAAAATCAGTCTTATAATTGATTCTTTTCCTTGTTTGATACAACTTGTACCTGTTTGAACTATGACTCCCTAATTAAAGGGAGTGCGGGTCTTGATTGATCTGATTGGGTATTTTTCCTATAACTATGTTGAAATTAGTACTTCTTACCTTATTTACTACTGTTTTCAAAGCTATATAGACCCAGGCCTCTTATTTTCCGAAGATACGAACAAAAAACATTGTTCAACTCTCTCTTTTACACACATACATACTCTCTACCGTTCTCCTTCTGATCACCTGCTATTATCAGTCGGCTGCAAGCCAAGACTGATTATTCTACTTGCATATTCTTTATTTTGTGTTTGTCATCACCTAACTGGTATGTCCTCAATTTAGTTTAAAGCTTCAAAACAATATGTTTCTTTTGGTATTTCTGTTCATCTTATTTTTGATATGCTTTTACTTATGGTTTTGTTGCTCAACTTGAAATTAGTATGTAAACTTCGTTGCTTTATTCCTTAATACTTCCCTCTGTAGCCTCAGCATGTTTACTACCCCCTTTGCATATTCCAACATGATTCTGCTTCCTCTCTGTCTTCTTCGATTCCTAGCACACCACAATATGCACTATATGTTGCTTAGTCTTATTTAATCTTGAACACATGTTGTACCATAACCGTTTCTCTGAACCTATATGTGACCCTGCTTATTGTATGTTCTCCCTATATGTTTCATACTTGTCCCCTACCCCTCAGTCCCTGCTTGTGAGTGTTAAACTGATTTGGTTCTTGTTTCTTGCTCTATATGTACTGTTCTGATCCTCAGACTCTGATTGTCTTACCCTCTTCCCTTTCAAACCGTTTTCACCAAGTAATACTCTTCTATTGTTCTTCAAAACTTATTTTAAACAAATCATTTTCAAAAGTTGTTTTCCAACCTGATCTTTTCAAAACTATGAGCACTTCCACTATACTCTTAGACATTAGGTTCTGCCCCTCTTGTGTGAGCATTGCCTTGGGACCCTTGAGCTCCCTCTGAACTTTGACACACGAGAGTTGGCCTTTCCACACTGCACTTACTTTATCTTGGCTATGAAATCTGGGTGTGAGCACTGCCCGGGATCCTTTGAGATCCTTAGGGAACTCTAACACACATGGATTATATCAAAGGCTGTGAACTAATGGCATTTGAGGCATTCTGGGATTTTGGGCCTATCAGTAGGCTCCCTATAGCATAACTCCTTCTTTTTCTCATTTCAATTATGTAATTTATGCAAATGGCATGTAATAACTACTTGTAAACTACTCTGGGGATGGATAGTGGAAAGGAAAGGGGTGACGATGTATGCTTTAGCTATTAAAAGGGTATAAAATATGTTAATAGGTTTATATTCCTACTTGCGCAATAGAGACCATGCTTAGGACTCATTTCATGCATTAGAGATCATGTTCCCTATACTTACTGTTTTCAGCATGTCCATCTCACTATCATATCACTTAGAGAATCCTGCGTTAAAATGTGTTAATAACCACTACTTTGCAATCATGTTCTATGCTGCCATGTACACTTAGAGATCTTGCTTAGGGTAAACAACACTAAAATAAACTACCGCTCTTGCATCTTCTGAAATCATGCTTAATGCTGTAATTATTGTGCATTTAGAAATCCTACTTAGGATTATATATATGCATCATACTGCATCCCTATCTGTGCATTAGATATCATGTTTTAGGACTCATTCTCCGTCTAATTACCAATGCATGAAAAAGGACCTAAAACTGTTTTACCATGTCTCTAAACAACTAGTGATATTTATGTATTTGATGCAACACCTAAGTACATCATGTTTAGGCAAAACAACTCAAATGGTTTTTTTTAAATAATCTGGGTAATTACTGAGCATTGTCCTATGCCTAGGCAAGCCTTAGGTAATTAAAGTTGTCAAAACTAGAAATATGTCTATTTATGTATGTTGCTTAATTATCAACAGGATATAATCAGTACGTAAAACTGATTAAGACTTCCTCTCTGAGTTATGAAATAAATCTGCCTTTGTTATTATCATTTAGATACCATGTTTTAGGATCTGAATCAAAAGACCTTAAATGTGTATGAGTCGTTCTGCCTATTTGCATTACTTCTGGAGGTATACTTGTGCCTTTTCTCTGCTTTTCTATGTTTCCCACTAATTGCAGTCCTACATGTTCTTATATGTCGCCTTAGTATTTTTCCTTCAAACCTCAGGGTCTTCCTAGAACATCCCTTATAGTAGAAGTCCTAAATTCCTTCGGGACTAATAGGAAGGGACGGGTAACAGCATGCAATAGAGGTCGAGACCAACACTTGATGTAGTTACTTTCACGGGGTGAGAAAGGGTAGAATATGGATATGATGACCGGTGCGCTAATACCACGTGTAGCCCCTCTTTGAGGAGTGATTACCGGGTATTGTACTGATGTGATCCATATTGTTATAAACCTAGGATACCCTTTATATGCTTAGATCGTAATCCTTTCAAAATCTAACCTTCTTTACTATTTTTTCAAGCATCTACATGCTTAAGACTTAAATCCCCTCTTATTTGAGCCTTTATTTGTTTGTTTGCTAAGTTGTACAAATTCACAAAAGTTGTTTGGCCGGGAACCACACTTGTGGATCCTGAGGGGTGCCTAACACCTTCCCCTTAGGATAATTTCAAGCCCTTACCCTATCTCTGGTTAACAACGTAGTTGTAAGTGAACCCCTTTGGTGTCCTGACGCACCTTTAAAAATTTTTAGGTGGCGACTCTCAAAAATACAAACCCCTTTCCCAAAAGGAAAGAGTTGTCCCAACCGAATGTCATAAACCCGATCTCCGCGAGGAAAGAGGGGGCGCGACAGCATGGCGACTCTGCTGGGGATTCTAGGGCTTTACCATTTCAAACGGCTTTGTGAACTTGTCTTTACTTTGTTAATACTTGCGACCTTTACCTTTCCCCTTTTTATGTGCCATTAATTGTCTATGCTTTAAGCATTTATTTTTCTTCAAAAGTAACTGACATGTTCTTTCTGTTTCCTTACTTTGTAACTGCTTTTAAATTATAAGTTGTTGTATTTACTGCTTTCATAACGTGCAAATACATGATAACATGTCTTTAATGCTTATTTATTATTGCATAACCATGCTCAACATTCATACTCCACTCGTGCCAAACAAAATACTGTAGCAACGCTTGATGAGTGGTTGCGCTCTTCCTGTATTATTACCTCCAAAATTAGGAAAGGTTTATTTGAGGTAAAACTAGTCGATCAGCGGTGCAGTCGACGGTTCCGTACCTTTCCCCCTTGAGTTTTCCGCTCGAGGGTACCAGTCTAAACCTCATAGAAACCTTACTCTGTTATGTTGTTTCATGCATCATGGTCAAACCTAGCCAGGCTAAAGTGTGGTCTGCACGATAGCTTTTAAGACGACCTTACCAAAAGTCCACTGAGTTTCTCTAAACCCAAACAGACATAATCACGTTCTGTGCATTTATTTGGAGAACTAAATGCTTTATGCTAATTGTTGATGTTAAATAGTCAAGTCTGGTGGGGGTAAGGGCCTAACCTTGTTTGCCTTGCATAAAAATGAGGCACGAAGTCCCCATATTCGGCATGGTCTCCAATATCCCTCCAAGATTGCTAATATGGTGGGAAGATTTACATTCTAGTGACAAAACCTTCGTCAGGAAATACTTGGGCAATCTATCATCTCTCCTAGGAATCCAGCCTAACAACATGATAATAGAGGCTGCTACCCTGTTCTGGGATTGTTAAAGGTCCGTGTTCCGCTTTTGGGGCATTGAAATGACACCTTTGCTGGAGGAAATAGGAAGATTGGCTGACCTAGTATGGGAAACTCCGGGTTTGCTAATGCCTGAGAACCGCACAGGCAAAAGGTTTCCTCAAAACGATGGTTCTGAAGAAGAATGCAGAACCGATATGCTTAAAGAAGTCATACATCCCTTTTGACTACTTGTATGAAAGGTACGGTCAGAGCAAATCATATTGTACCTACCACGACGAGTTTTCCATCACATCCTTGGGACACATCCATCGTAGAGTATTCATCTTCATGTTTTGCTTCTTAGGTCTGATTGTGTTTCCAATAAAGAAGGAGAGAATCCACACGAGATTAGCCATGGTCACCAAGACACTAATGGAAGGAACTAATGGGAAAAACTTCATTATTGTGCACATGATCATTGTAGACATTTATCTAGCCTTGGAAAAGTGTCAACGAGGGGCAGTACACTTCGAGGGCTGCAATCTACTACTTCAGCTTTGTCTCATGGAACATCTCCAAAAGGGAGAGTACCGATAAGAAGTTCATTGAATATTTTGTGATGACCACATCGCTTTCCACCATCCAAAGCGAATAAATTACATCCCCGACATGTTTGCTCAGCCTGAGAACGCCAAAGGATGGGTCGAGCTCTTTGGTAATCTGACTGAAGAACAGGTTCAGTGGATGTTCGAGTAGTTTCTGACAGAGGAGTTCATCGCCCGTTCCATAGATGCATCGTTCCTAATATTAATTGGTCTAAGAGGAATATACCCTTACATCCCTCTTCGAGTTATGGGGCAAGTAGGTAGGAAGCAAGTCATACCCAGGGTCGACAAGATGAGCCATCTTCGAGCTGACTTCCAAAATGACGATAGTCCTCACAAGTGCCAAGCCCAGCACATGTGGCACTGCAAGATTATAATGGAAAAGGACACCATCAAGCCATACATATATCATGCCGGTTGTACCCCTTTCTACCCTGGTTGGTTGGCAGAAAATTGGAATGGTCTGAGCGAGCCAGGGTTCGTCCAGGGCCATAGGGTTATAGATGAAAAGGCCGAGGCACAAGTCAAAAACAATCAGCTGCACAAGAGGATTTGTGAGTGTAAGGATGAGCACCGCGAAATACATGAGTCTAACAAGAAACTGATCGAGGAATGGAAGGATATGGCTATCAACACCAACAAAAGCTTAGGGTATTTGGAGCGAGGCATAGTGGAGCTGGAGAAAAAATTTCTCAAAAGAGATTGAAGATTGTCAAAAGGCTGGAGGGACCGATGGAGGACATCTAGCTAGAGCATACTTGTTGCTGGGGCTTTGCGAGTTGGAGGAGTTGTACGAGGGAAGTAAGAATGTTGAGTCTGGGGAAGGTCCTTCTGGGACCAAGTAGTTAGGAATGTCTTTCTTTTACTTTATCAATATAATAAGGCCAATGGCCATTAGTGACCTTTACTTCCTGTTTATTTAGTGTCGTTTTGGGATTCGTCTATTTTCTTATCAATAAAATGAGGCATTTAGAATCTTAAGTTCTCCAAATCAATTTGTCGCTAGGCCTACCTCGGGCACAAAAGAGGTCCCCAAATTAGGACGCACTTTACATTCCCGCACTATGTGTTTAAATACCGCAATACTTCTCATAATCCTCACTAACTTGGCTACTTTTTGTTTTTGTTTTCCTCTTTCCTTATTTATTTATTCCCCTCCCCAAAGGTTAGTTCGTGCACTCTGACATCATCATCCTATCTTACAAGATCCAGGGGCCCTCCATCCTCTCCTCCTCTTAGTCCTCCCAAAGTCAAGAACAAAGGCAAAAAAAAAGGAAGATTCAGGCAACAGCAGAAATGAGAATGTGGTTGAACGGGTAGAGGCCAATGATGGCCAGGGTATTCGGATTCAGAATGAAACTGTGTCTCAGCTGGAATGAAAGTTGTTAAAGTTTCAAGAAGAGCTTGATCAAGTTCGGAATCTGGCAAACCTGTCATTCTCCCTCAACGTCCCAGACGTTAATATCCATAATCCTACACCTCCTCAAAACATCCCAAAGCAGCAAAATCATCCCACAGCTCATCATCACCCCACCCCACCAAAGAACCAAACTCTTCCAGCACACTGCAATGCCTGCCATACTCCAAACAACACCCCACTGCTTATCCCAGAACCTTAGAACTCCACAAATGACCATTTCCACACTCATGCTCCAGGCCACCATAACAATCCCATCTACGTGGAGACCATGCCACACTCCACTCCCCCTATCACATACACACTTGAGTCTGATGAAAAGGACCTTCTTATCAAGAACTTGGCTAAGGAACTTAGGAAGCTGACCAGCCGGGTTCAAGGCATCGAGGGAATCAAGGGAGTCGAAGGGTTGAACTATGAAGACCTCTGCATACAGCCCGATGTCGAACTGCCCGAAGGATACAAACCTCCTAAGTTTGAAATGTTTGATGGTACAGCTGATCCAAGGGTCCATCTGAGAACTTATTGTGACAAGCTGGTTGGAGTAGGGAAGGATGAAAGGATCCGAATGAAGCAGTTCATGAGGATCTTGAAAGGAGATGCATTGTCTTGGTACATCAGCCAAGATCCCAAGAAATGGTCGAATTGGGTAAGCATGGCATCTGACTTTATGGACAGATTCAGGTTCAACACAAAAAATGCACCAGACGTGTTCTATATTCATAATTTGAAAAAGAAACCCACGGAGACATTTCGTGAGTACGCTACTCGTTGGAGGTACGAAGCTGCCAAGGTCAAACCCGCCTTAGAAGAGGAACAAATGAACAAGTTCCTAGTCCAAGCCCAGGACCCGCAGTATTATGAATGGTTGATGATAATTGAGAACCACAAGTTCTCCGACATTATCAAATTAGGTGAAAGGATTGAATAAGATATCAAGAGCAGTATGGTCACAAATTTTTAAGCCTTGCAAGCTACAAACAAGGCTTTGCAGTCTGGTGGTGTGTCTAAGAAAAGAGACGCGGGATCCGTGATGGTTGCACAAAGAACAAAATCCCCACTCAAATACCAAACTTACCCAACACCTCCACTAACATATCAACCAACCCCAAATTACCAAGCACCATCACCCTCACACAAAGCTCCACCACCCACTTATCAATCACCTCCACCACCAACTTATCAATAACCTCAACCACTGTTATATCAACCTGCTTCACCCAGATACTCACAACCCGCCCTTGTCTACAACACTTAAAATTCCCAACTATCTCATTACCAATCACCCCTACCCGTCAAAACTTCCCCAGACCTCGTCCTAATTTTGATCGCAGACCTCCAAAACAGTATACCTCCATCGCTGAACCCATCGACCAGTTGTATGAGAAGCTCAAAGATGTTGGTTATGTCACCCTCATCCCTACTGTAACCCCTGAGAATCCTTCTCAATGGGTCAACCCAAACAAGTCTTGTGCATACCACTCCGGCATGAAAGGGCACACCATCGATGAATGCCGCTCTTTGAAGGAAAGATACAATCCCTGATTGAAAACAAGGTCATCGTGGCAAAGGAATTCGCACCAAATGTCCGCAAAAATCCTCTTTCGGACCATAAGGGTAGAGGAATCCTCTTGATTGAAATAGAAGACGAATGGGTCCCCGAGGGGTCAATCGGGTTGATCGTGGAAGGCGATGACCCAAAGAAGGCAGCAGTTACTCTCAACCCAATCATAGTCCAGATTCAACTGTCTGAGGATACTGAGGTAAATATGTCCATGCCTCTTGAGTTTGAAGCAGCGTCACCTGCAAAGACACCAGTATCGATTGAAGTTGAGTTCGTGTCTCCGGCAAATGCACCCGCACCATTTGAGGTTGCAGTCTTACCACCCAAAGCACATGTTCCACTTGAAGTAAGGATAGCCGCACCAATTCCAGTGGCGATGTCGACCATGCCACCCTTCTATACAAATGATGTACCATGGGACTATACAGCTGAGGCGAGAAGGAAAGGCAAAGTCAATACTAAAGAAGTTGTTGCAACGCAGGGTATAACAAGAATTGGTAGAGTCTATACCCCTGAACATCTGGCTGAATCCAGCAGGCAGGCTTCCAATCGGCCTCCTATTATCGAGACAAGTCCGGATGACCTTTGGAGGAAATTACAAGCCAAGGAGTATTCGGTCATTGACCGGCTGAACAAAACGGCAGCGCAAATATCCATCCTCTCTTTGCTGCAAAATTATGAGACGCACAGGAATGCTTTATTGAAGGTGTTGAATGAAGCCTATGTGCCAAACAACATCACTAGTGGAGAAATGGCTAATATGATGGGCCAAGTGTTGGAGAGTCACAAGATCACTTTCCATGAGGACGAGCTGCCTCCTGAAGGGTTGGGACATAACAAAGCACTGCACATCACTGTGCAATGCGAAGATTATTTCATCACCAGAATCCTGATTGATGGGGGATCCAGTCTTAACATCTGTCTGCTGATAACGCTTAAGAAATTGGGTAAAGGGCTGCATGAGATAAAGGATGGGCGATCAAAGTGAAAGCCTTTGATGGATCTCAGAGGTCCACCATTGGTGTGATCAGCCTATGCATGCAAATAGGGCCAACCTGGTTAGAGGTGGACTTCCAAGTGATAGATGTGCCAGCGTCCTACAATCTGTTATTGGGACGACCCTAGATCCATGTTGCTGGGGCCGTAGCATCAATGCTACATCAGGCAGTGAAGTTCGGGTGGAACCACCAAGAGGTGATTATTCATGGTGACGGTAGCAACCCTATTTACAGTCGCTAGACTATTCTGGTGATTGAAGGAAAAAGGAAGCTGGGTGGAGAAACTTACCACCATATTGAACGGGTCAACACTATCGACAAAGAAAAACGGTGGGATAGCAAGATCGCATGTATGATGAATTGGCGAGGGTACGAGTCAGGTAAAGAGCTCGTCAAGAACCTTCAGGGGATCTCCAAACCTATCAAGCTCAAGAAGCACGGCACCACTTTAGGTTTGGGATACGAATACACTTGGGAAGAATTCAAAAACTAGTCACCACCATGGAGCGGTCCTTATTACCCTTTGGAGCAACCAATACCATATCTGGAGCAGACCTTCCAACAGGCCGACGTTATTTATGGATCAGACAAAGAAGAAGCACTTGCAGCAATGAGGAACTTGATTCTGGAGGATAGTGATATGGACTGTTGTGTTATTCTCGAGGAGGAGGGGAGGAAGGCCCTTCTATACAGGCTGTGAGCAGAGGGACGTACCTCAAGAATTGGACTGTCAGGACAACCAAAGCCCGACGAGCCTCGGGTATCAAGGCTAAAACAAGCATTAGTGACTATTTTCTTTACAAATGATTTCCTTTTTGAATTTTAATTCCTGCAATAAGATCTTCAATGTTCAAAACAATCGTTCAGTTTATCAAAAGCATTTTTAAATTTTTATTATGAATCAATATTTATTGCTATCATTTTCTCTCATTACTTTACCTATACATCATTACTACTACCTGTCTTGATGAACCGATGAATGTGACATGCAACGAGACAACGCAACAAATGGACATGGATTCAGAAGAAGATGACATACCTGACGAGATTGTCAAAGAAGTTGAGAATTTTGAGAACAGACCTAAGTCCAACCTGGACGATACTGAAATCATCAACCTGGAAGATTCAGAAAACATCAAGGAAACACGAATCAGCATTCATTCGTCATCGCCAGAAAAGAAAGAATACGTAGAATTTCTAAAGGAGTATGAGGACATATTCGCCTGGTCGTATGATGATATGACTGGTCTAAGTACGTCTATTTTGGCTCACAAATTACCAACCAATCCAATGTGTCCACCGCTACCATGATGAAGACTGCTAAAGGTATAGATATACCAAAGACAAGAGTTGATTGCACTGCTGCGGATATAAAGAAATGGGAGAAGAATGCAAAGGCCAAAAAGTGGCTAGTATGTGGACTAGGTCCAGACGAGTACAGCAGAATCCAAAGTTGCACCACTTCCAAATAGATTTGGGACACCTTGCAAGTAGCCCATGAAGGAACACCTCAGGTAAAAAGGTAAAGAGGTACTCTACTATACTCTCAGTATGAAAACTTCACTATGAAAGAAGGAGAGACTATCCAAGAGATGTACACAAGGTTCACAACCTTGGCTAATGAACTAAAGTCTCTTGGAAGAATAATTCTTGAAGAGGACAAGGTTGAGAAGATCCTAACAAGGGTCTTGCCTATTTCTTGGGAAAGCAAAATCACTGTTATCCAGGAATCCAAAAATATGGCAACTCTCAAATTGGATGAGCTAATTGGAAACCTCACTGCCTATGAACTGAGAAGACAGACAATGAAGATGGATGGTCCAAAGAAGGAAAGGAGTCTAGCCCTAAGAATCACTGAGGGAGCAGATCTGGAAGATGATGAGATGGCCATGATCACCAAAGAATTTAGAAACTTTCTCATGAGGAAGAAAGGCATCTCTAGAGGAGGAAACTACAACAAAGCAAAAGCTTCAGAAAGACCGACCAACGAGGAATGCTATAAATGTGGTAAGACTGACCATCTCATTAAAAACTATCCTTAGTGGAAGTAGAGTGGAAAAAAGAAAGATATGAGAGAAGGAACAGGAGGAAGGAACAGGTTCAACCCAAGACAACCACAACAAAGGCTATGGTTGCTGCTTGGGGGGAAAGTTCAGATGAAGAATCAGAAGATGGGGAGGCTGAATATCAGGCGCTCATGGTAATTGGAGAATCTGACAAGGAATCACATGAATAACCAGAGGTAAGTATCTCTCATCTTAAAAACAAAGTAAAGTTCCTATCTAAGGAAAAACTCTCTCAGTCGCTACTTGATTTCATAGATGATTCTGAGGAAATAACCAAAGAGAAGGATCAACTATCTAAAGAATGTGCAATGCTAAAAGCAAAGTGCATAAACCTGGAAATCAGAGTCAGTGAATCTGAAAAGAAAAACACTGACTTGTTGACCCAGGTTCATCCACTTGAAACTGAGATTCTAGAACTAAAATCTGAAAACTTAACGCTAAAGCTAGGATCAAGTAAAAAGGTTGTTGATCATTCTCATATCATGTTAGAAGAAAATATGGGAAAATTAAAAGATAAGATGTATGCCAAGGACTAACAAATAAGAACTCTTAATGAAGAACTTGGAAAATTCAAACATGAATTAGATCGAACTTGTAAATGGAATAAATCCTCTGACGCCCTGTTATGGCTTCAAGAGAATCATAGTAGCAACAGGAGAGGGATTGGCTTTGGAAGTCAATTGCCCGATTGGGATCCCAAAAACAAGTATCTCACTCTTCCAGAGAATAAAATCTGCACCCATTGTGGTAAGACTGGGCACTACAAATATGAGTGTACTGCAAAAGAGCAGGCTAGTCGAAAAAAGGAGAGGTTTGTAAAAGGGAAAACTGGCTGCCAAATTGGGCCAGGAAAAATTTGATTCATCCATTCTCTCATAGAAAAGGACCCAAACTAGTTTGGGTTCTTAAGACTAACCTTTGATTCCTTTTGTAGGCTCAAGTGAGAGGAGGTAGCCAGATTTGGTACTTGGATAGTGATTGCTCAAAGCATATGACTGGAAACATGGAACAGTTCCTTTCACTTGAAAGTCTCAAAGGAGGAAATGTATCCTTTGGAAATGGAAATAAAGGTGAAATCATTGGGGTTGGTAAGGTAGGTAAGGATAATACACGATCTATTGAACATGTGTATCTAATAGATGGCTTGAAATATAGTCTGATCAGTGTATCACAACTATGTGACAGAGGTAACCTGGTTGCTTTTACTTCCACAAAATGTTTTGTGATTAACCTGCTTACTGACAAGATCTTTTTGCGGGGAAAAAGAATCAATAACATCTATGTCATAGACTTGTCCACACTGTCTGAAAATGAACTCAC
>ML307884.1:0-11727 GCA_005239505.1 Nicotiana paniculata | reverse complement strand
ATATTATTAACGGGTTAACGAATTATCCGTTAAGAAAATTGAATAATCCGCCCCCAAACCGATAAGCCGTTAATGAAAATATTTCAATCTGTTCCCCGTCCGTTAAACCGTTAACCCGATACCAATAAGCCATTAATCTTCGATTTCGGTTCAGTTTTCGGTTTCGGTTTCGGTTCGGTTCGGTTTTGAACAGCCCTACGTTTTACTGAGCCTATTATAGTCGGGTATGATATGATGATGATGATGCCCATAGAGGTGTATGTTTTAGAAGTTTATGTATATGTATGTATGTATGTATCACGCATTTCATGTCAGTAGCCCTCAGAGGTACCCAGGTGTTACAAGTTGTATATTCTCTATCCCTGTTTACATTGCTGTTCTTACTTATGGTTTCCTGCCTTACATACTCAGTACTTTATTCGTACTGACGTCCTCTTTATTTGTGGACGCTGCATGTCGTTCTGCAGGTCCTGATAGACAGGTAAACACAGCCCCCCCACCACAATAGGCTTCCCAGTTCAGCGGTTGTTGGCGAGATCCCTTCTCCGGACTTGTCGTGGTCTTGGTATGCATTTTTGTTATAGATATTATGGGTATGTCGGGGCCCTGTTCTGGCAATGTTGCATCACTTATGCTCCTTTAGAGGCTCATAGCAGGTGTCAACTCATGTATAGTTTGGTATTCCTTGTTGGCTAATTTTTGTTGTATAGTCTTTCATGGCAGCGTTGTAGCTCGTACCTTATGTGTAGTTTCTTAGTAGTCTTGTCCTCCCATGTGATGTATGTTCATGCCCTTATCTATCATTGTTGATTGTTCATGATCCATATCTACCATTTATATTGATCTCGTCAGCCCTTAAAGATAATAAAGAAGATTAGATAAAATGTTCGTTGGTGCTCGGCAAGTATGGCCCTGGTGCTAGTCATGATCCTCCGATTTGGGTCGTGACAAACTTTGTATCAGAGCAATTCTGTCCTAGGGGTTGTCTATGAGCCGTGTCTCGTAAAGTCTTGATTATGGATGTGTAGCGCGCCACATTTATAATCAGGAGACTACATGACATCTAGGGTTGTTTCCTTCTTCCTTAATCTAGATCGTGCGTAGAGTTGAGTCTTTAATGTTCGTATCTAATATTAACCTTGTTTTCTTTCAGCGATGCCTTCGACTAGGAAGCAAGTGATTAGTAGACGACTTGATATAGCTGCGGGAGAGGGTACCAGTCAGGTGCCTCAAGCCAAGCAGGCTAAAGTGAGGCTCAGAGTGAGATGTCGTCTCATACCTCATCTACTCCGTCTCATCCAGAGGATATTAGGAGGCACCCAGCACTACCAGTTCCTCCGTCTGGCCCTACAGACTAGGATATGCGGAGTGCGGTGCAGTTGTTGATTAGCTTGGTAGCTGCTCAGGCTCAGAGGCAGAATACCGATGTTGTTGATAAACCAGATAGTACGAGAGTTCGTGATTTTATTAATCTAGACCCTCCAGTGTTTGCCGGATCAGACCCCAAGGAGGACCCGCAAACTTTTATTGACCAGGTTCATCGTACACTACGGGTTATGCATGCTACAGATACAGAGGCAGTAGAGTTGGCTTCTTATCGGTTACGGGATTTAGCGATTTTCTGGTATGATAGTTGAGAGAGATCCAGGGGTCTGAACGCCCCTCCAGCTGTGTGGGAAGTTTTTGAGGCCTTTCTTCGTCACCATTTTCCAGTTGAGATACGACGAGCTAGAGCTGATAAGTTCTTGAACCTTAGACAAGGTAATATGAGTGTGCGAGAGTATAGTATGCAGTTTGATTCTTTAGCAAGGTATGCTCCCCATATGGTGGCCGAAATGAGTGATAGGGTGCATATGTTCGTGAACGGGTTGGGACCACATCTGAGGAGAAGGAGGAGACTGATTCAGAATAGGCTATTTGAATATTTTAGAGTTGAAATTAGAGACATGTGTAATTTATGTTGTTTGATAGTTGATTGTTTGATTAGTTGGTTGAATTGATATAAATATTACTATTCGTTTTGTAATAAATTTGATTTGGATTGTTATATTAGGTTTTTGTTTGGTTGTTAGGTGTTTCGTTGTTTGTTTTATTTGGCAGGTGGTGTAATTAGAAACAACAAAATTCTGCTTAATAATGCCTAGATTTGCAACTGATGCAGTCGCAAATTGAAAATTTCTAACAAAATTTAATTAAATTTTGCAACTGAATCAGTCGCAAATGGAGAAATATCGATAGTTTTAATTAATTAATAATCAACATTTACAATCGATCCAGTCGGTATAATTAATTAAAATTTTATTTTATTTTTTAGTTTCCGACTGAATCAATCACAACCTTTAATTTCTATTTATTTTTTTAATTCAGGCCAGCGACTGAATCGGTCGCTAAATTTGCGATTGATTCGGTCACAAATGGCCTAATTTCAAATGTCCCATATTTTTTAATTTACGACTGAATTCGTTGTAAATTTTCGACTGATTCCGTCGTAAATATTTTACGACTACGTATTTTCCGGCTAACACTTTTCAGTTGGAACTTCGTCGAAAAAATACAATTTCCGACCGATTTTCGGCTGATTTGACAATCACAAATTTGCTGTTTTTTTTAGTAGTGTCATTATCTAATCAATTGCCAGTTCCTTTTCTTTTCTTTTCTTCCCTTCTTTCATTGTTTTCCTGCCCCCACACTGCTTAATACTTCCAACTATAGCTCGTTACAATGTGTCCCACTTCATCGTGGTGCCTTTTTGGAGTCTTTATTGCTTATTATTTTATTCTTGAATTGTAAATTTTCACTGTTTCCTTAAATGCTTTTCGGAAGCTTGAGATGATTCTATTACAAGAACAATATTAGCCAAGAATTCTCATATTTCTAACTTATTATGGGCTTAACCTTCTTATATTGACATCTTGTAAGACGATTTTTCATTACAGTGTTGTTTAAGGACTTTTTTCACTTTTAGTCCGCATCAGAAATTATTTATATTTGATAGCCTAAAAGATATATAAATTTTTATAATTTTTTGTATATAACATATATATGTATATATACAAGAAATATACAAAAAAAATATATTTTTTGACTATTATTTTGAGAGTGACTATACAGTATCATTTTTCCGTTGTTTAACCTATTATAGCAGTTTACTATACTATTTTTCCAAGTTAATCTTGCTATACATGTATTACTTGTTAGCTTTTAACTAATGATAGCTTATATTTTCTTTATATGTTAGACCTTTTAGTGTAATAGCATATTGGCCAAGTTTTTTTTTGGCCAAAGATACTTTTTTTTAGGCTAAAAGTGCTTTTTCCAAAGGTTAAGGTATTTGATCAAGTTTTCAAAGGGAGAAAAAGTATTTTTGAGAAGAATCTGAAATAGTTTTTGAGATGCAGAAAAAAGTAGCTTCTCCCTAAACAGTTCTGAGAAAAATATACTTAGAAATACTTTTTAAAAGCTTGGCCAAATACTAATTACCGCTCAAAAATTAATTTTTAAATTAATTAGTTAAATACAAAATATTTCTCATAACAAGTACTTATTTCGAAAAGCACTTTTAAGAAAAGTATTTTTTTGAAAAACACTTTTGAGAAAAATATTTTTCAAAATAAACTGATTTTAAAAATTTGGCCAAACAGGCAATAAGAGTTTTTGGTTTATCAGTATATTTTCATCAAAGACGTATAAAAGCCACTATTTATGGATCAACACAAGAATGAGAAAGAAAACAAAATAAATCTGTTATTACATACAAATAAACTATTACAACACAATGGCTATACACTCTTACAAGATTGGCTGGCATTGCAACCTTGTTGAAGAATATGGTCTTCCTTTACTACTGAAAGTGGACACCAAAAAGGCATTGCAAATCAGTTTCAAAATTTGTTAGCTCATGTACTGCCTGCAATGGAATAGTTCCACTTCAGATACAAGATAATATGGCAAATCATAGAGAATATTTCAGCTAGAACTTGAAACCTAACGCACTTTTAATTACTTAAATATATTATGTCTTAATACGCCCCTCATGTGTGGGCCTAATATTTTTCGTTAGGAGCGGAGGCAGAAGCCAAACTACGGTATCGGCCGAACCCAATTTTTTGCTCAAACAATACATTTTATATTAAAAAATTTATTAAATATGTACAAATATTAAATGCAAAACTTGGGATGCCCACTGATGGACAGGAAAGAGTAAACGTTGTTTTATAAAATTGCAAATTGCAAATAAACGTCTCTTTCCATTACCTTCGATTACTTGAGCCAACCTACCGGTGCACAAGGGATTTAGAACCCAATAATTAGTACGCCACCGGTTTCACTTTAGATGAGGTAGTTTGACTCCGGACGGAATTTAAGAAAAAGAAGAAATTTTTTAAAACTTGTGGTCTTGAAAGTTTAAGGGGTAAAAGCTTTGTGGAGCCATGCCATTTGTGTGGTTATAAAAGCTTTTCATTAATGGTAAAATGGATAAAATGAAGAGTTTAAAGTTGAATTATTTCCAAATTTAAAAAAGTGTCATTTATTTTGGAACAAGCTAAAAAGGAAAGTATCTCATCTAATTTGAAACGGAATGAATATTTAAAATCGTCGTTCTAGAATTCAGAACTCATAAGGTTAAAATTCTGTTCACTTATTGGTGGTAATGAAATTTGAAGTCAAAGACCTATTATTTGCTCAGAAATGATGTCAAATTGTGTAACCACATCCTCTAAAGTTCAACTTATTAATAGAATACACTTTTAATTACGTAATTATATTATCTTTTAGCAGAGAAAGCATAGGGTTGAAGAAATTACAGAATCAAGAAAAGCTTCTGGGAATGACATCAAATAATCATCTCTTCTTTGTGGTAACATTGTGGCAACACCAACACTGCTTCCTTGTTGTTGAAAAAGGTTATTTTGTAAACATGCTGGATTTGCAAAATTGGCCATGTGAGTTGGAAACTCCTTTGCAAATAAGTTATCAGTGTTCAAATTAGAAGCAGCAAGTTTCATAGAAAGGAACTCCACTTGTTTTTGAAGAGATTGAACATAATTGATGATTTCATCTAACATCCCTGCCTTGCCAATCACGTTGTTGCAACCTGGTACTAAATCTTGTAAACATTTCATCTTCTTACTTATTTTCTCTCTTCTTGCCTGCAAAATCAATCATAAAACTTAGACAACTCTTAGGCAATATAAATTCATTGATAACCACACTACAATGGGTTAAATTACAAAAGCGGACTCAGGATTTGAAGGTCGGGGTGTACTTTTGGATTCAATCAAAATCTGATTTGTATATGTGGTGTCCACTACTAATATATCACTATTTTCTAAAGACATATACGTGTATACATGAAATTTTTGCCGATAGTGCGTCAAGCATCCTGTGTTCACACAAGGTCCGGGGACGGATCGCATCCTAAGGGAATATGATGTAGGCAACCTACCCTAAATACAAGCATTATTGGGTGATTCCACAACAAATACACCCATGAAATAGTAAGTTAAATCTATTACTTATAAAAAAGATGACAATTTTGTAGTAACACTTACTCTCTCAGCTAAGCTGTGACTATCAGTAGCTTGACCACGTCGTGCCCTGACATGAATATAATCAGTTTTTTTAACCTCTGAAATCTTGGAATTCTCCTTTGAATTGTTCCCTGTGATCTCTGATTTCACTTCCTCTGCTTGTACTTCAAGTTTTCTAGCTTTACAATCATCTTCCTCGTAAAACTGCCAAATGAAATAAACAAACAAAGCTTTACATTTTCTTTCATAAATATTCATATTTAAGTGAATTGTGCTCAAGCACAAATAACATTTACGGGTAAATTTTTCTATAACAATCTCATTTGTTTCGAATCTTTTTTGGTAGTTATATCAAAGTGTTGTTATCAAACATATATTATAACATAACATGAAAATTGGTTCCATAAAAAGCTTGACTTTTATAGTGAATGATTGTTATACAACAATATTATAAAGAGGTCTGACTGTATAACATGGAAAATCGGGTCACAAACTAGAGAGACAAAAAGTGCTAGGTGGTTCCATTTCATCAGCCTAAGTTTAAGTAGGCAGCGTCACCAAATAATCGTAACATGTACGGTCAAACCTCTAGCGATGCTGTTATAGAAAGATCTAACTATACTTACTTGGTGGAATAATTAAAGTGTGTGTCTCGGACACAAGTACACAACCCTTAGTTAAAAGCAATGAAGAGCAAAATTTACAAACCTCTGCTTTTCTCTTGTTGGTTGAAGTTCTTGTAATTGATGAATTTGAGAGTGTAGAGAAAGATTGAGGAGCCAATTCCAGAGAATTATTATTGGTAAAATCAGAGCCTGCCCAATTATTTTGTTCTCTTCCAAACACATTCAAGCTAGGTGAATTCTCGTCCATTTGTGGATCAATCTTGATTGGAAAATTCTGAACTTGACTGCAGTTAATTATATGTTCACTAATTAAACTGTTGAATTGATCAAGATTTTGATTTGGCAAAGAAGAAAGCTGCTGTTGACACTGGTACAGACGTTCGAAAATAGCTCTCTGTCTTTCAAGAATGCTGATTTCCTCGCAGCCTAACATGTTGGAAATGCTATTTTTGTCACTAGGAACTTTGTTTGAGTTATGAGTAGAAATCTTAGTTTGTGGTCCTCAGCTCGTCTGGTTTGTGAACGAAGTTGAAAAGATGGAGGGGAGATTTATACAGATCAGAACCCATTTGGATATGGATAAAGACAGAGGCGAATCCAAAATTTTGACATGATAGGTTCGACTTCTGATTTTTATTGAATTCATTATACTTTTAAATTATAAGCATAAGCAGATCCAAAATTTTAAAGGTTTAGATTTTAAGATTATTAGTATTGAACTCATTGTATTATTGAAATTATGGGTTCAAATATAATACACTTATTAAGATTTTAGTAGATATTTACATATAAATGCATACTTCGTATCGAAAATTATGAATTCAGTTGAAACCGTAGCTGAAATGCTACAACCGCCCCTAATTATAAGTACATAATTTACTCTTTTTACATTATTTTATGTGAAGGTGTTTTGATTACGAAGTTTAACAAGAAATCTAAGTCTTGAAAGTTATGATTAACATTTTTGTGAGTAAAAAAATTCATATCACTAAGAATAAAATGAAAAGTATAAGTTATATACATTATTAGTATATGAACTTTCACATCATCAGATCAACTTTAATTATTATAGCAGGTAACTTGTCTTATTTTTAAGATTACAAATCTTACATTTTAAAAAGAATTACTTATAAAAATTCTTTGAATGACCTAATAATGTAAAAAGAATATTTACATTAAAAATATAGAAAACTTAAAAGTAATTTATTTTTAAATACAGAATTTCTCATTCTTATTAGAATAGAATAAAAAAAAAAGAAGTGACTCACATAAAATAAAACAAAGAAAATAAGATTAAACAATTTTTTTGTAAATTCTACACATAATTTTGAGTTGAGGTTAATGCATTGGCCTATGGATAAAGGGACTGCGACATAGAGAGAAGGGGAGTGGGGGCTGCCGGCAGGGGGGGTGGCCATCAAATCGAAGCAAATCAAGAATGTGCTGATAAGGAAAAAGAATGGTGGGGTTGAGCGATTGGACACCAACTCCTCCCTTGTACCAAAAGCCATTATATATTATGAAAAGAAAAAAAAATTCAGATACATTTGCATATAATTTCAGTAGAAGGTGGAGTTGTTAGTTAGTATGTTTGTGCCCACTGTATCTTCAATACAACCTCCCATATTTACAAAGAATTTTGTCACACAAATGATCTTTTGCATGAAAATGCATGTAGTGATGGAGGCAGAATTTTTGCTAACAGGGTTTAATAAAGAAAAAAGTTAAAAATTTTAAAAAAATTGTGGCCAGGGATTAAACTAGTGGCCTCACAAAGGTTTTGAACTCCGTTGACCACTGAGCTATATTTTTGGGCTATGTCAAGGGGATTTAAAACATAATATATAGAGGTAACAAATAAATTTTGCCTTACATATAATTTTTCGGCGAAAGAGGTTTGGGTAAACCCCCTTTCCCCCTCCTAAATCCGTCCCTGTATGCTAGGGTAGAGCTAGAAGTTCGGATACAGATTCGATTGAACTCGATAGCTTTTGCTCAAACAATATATTTATGTTGAGAAATTTATTAAATATGCACAAGTATTAAATTTAGAACCCAATTATTAACACTTGAATTCGTCGTTTTGAAATTCAGAACCTATAAAATTAATCTTGGCTTCCACTCTGACAGTATGCTGATGCTATTTTAAAGAAATATATGTGGTTACCCATAAATTGAGACAAATGTTTATAGATGAATGGTCCATTCCACAGTATGCTTTAGCAAACAGCTTATTTTAACGTGATAATAAGAAATTGCAATTGATCATTCGATGTTCCTTCTTTGTTTCATCACTAATTTTCAGTGAACAACATGATCTTGACTTATCATTTGTCACCTCCCTTTCTAATCCAACTAACGAGGAAATGCCTTTGAAAAGTCAGATCATTGTATAATAGTTCGTAATTATATAGAATATGTAAACCGCCTCATTTGTTTGTACTTAATAAAGGTCTGAATCTTAATTATTCAGATCTCAGACATTAAGTGCGTTTGTTTTTAAAGTCTGAATCTTAATTATTCAGATTTTAATCATTAAGTGTGTTTTTTTTTTACTTCACAACCACTTAATGAGTCTGAATAGGTCTATAAGATTAAGATCTATAACAGAGACTTAATGTCATTAAGATGCTATCACATATTCATTATTAACTGCCGCCACCTCCTATCATTATCAACTACCACCATGCCGCCACCACCACCCTACTCAACCACCACCACTACCCACCACCACCACCTCCACTACCACTACGCCACCATCATCCTCAATCATAGCCGCCACCATTATCGACCATCACCATCCACTATCCTCACCACTCCGACCACCATCATTCTCACTCACAATCAACACTCATCCACCTCAACTACCATAACTGATAACCCCATCACCATCAACAACCACAACTGACCACCCCATCACTATCAACAACTACAGTCGGCACTGGCCATCATTATAACCTACTACTATCCACCCACCATCTTCCTCAGTCACAACTACTACCACCACCCGCTATTATTAACTATCACCAACCACCACCACTATCCTCAATCATAATTGCCACAACTACCAATCACTAATAGCTACTAGCATGAACTACCATCATCAACCAGAACTACCACCAACCACCGCCTCCAGTCCGCATTCACCCGTCAGCCATCACCACCAACAAATATCATATTTTAAAAAACTATATATTTTATTGATAGAATATAAGATTAGTTATTTCCTTTGAATTTATGTTTATTAATTTTCAAATAATATTTTATACATTCAGATGTTAAAAATCAAACAGTCTTAATTATTTTTATTTAAATCTTAATACACATCTTAATATATTCAGATGTGCATTCAGATTCAGATGTCTTAATTTAAAAAAAAACAAATGAGGCCAAGCAAGTCTTGCGTAACGTTTTGACTGAAAAAGAGGACGGTATCGATCTCAGATCTCTCATGTGAAAAACTTCTCACCCAACCAATGCAGCCAAACCTTACGGCCAAATGGGATTTAATTTTCTGATATTATCCAAACTTTTTCATTCGCATAATTTACAAATTGGACTACTTCTGTCTCTGCATGGATAACAAGAATGAGACAGAAATGCTTGGCATCCGTATAGGAGGTTGTCAGCATCAGAAAGTAAAAAAAAAAATTGAAAAGACTTTAAATTTCACATGCAGTGTTGTGTTTGTGTTTGTGTGTGTGAGAAGGACAGAGAGATTGTTCGGAGATTACAAATAACTACTATATCACTGAAAGTGTAGCTTTAGTACGTTAATAATGTCAGAAAAACAAAATTACACTATACGTCCTCTAAAAAGTAACTAAAATTGCCCATAATAAGGAGTCCGGAACCCAAGTAAGATAAAATTAGATAAATAAAACAAAAATAAGTTTAAAAAAAAATATAAAACGGAGCTATGTATAACGCCACAGTATGTGGCGCTATACACTAACGGTCACTGTGCCGTTAGTGTATAGCGCCACATAGTGTGGCGTTATATACTTTTTTTTTCTGACAGACGGTATAACACCACTATATCTGGCGTTATACATTAAAAGTAGTACAAGATTGCTTAGCCCACTGGTTGAAAGGTAGATGTAAAGTGAGTTTTGTCCNTTATTTTCAAATTAGAATTATAAGTTTTATTTTCAAATGAAAGAAAATAATTAATGGCAACTCATCAATACATTTAGCTTCTAATATTTCTTTCTTATTGCTTCAAGTTCGTATTTTAATTACCAATTTAACTTTAATTATACTATATTGTAGAATAATTTTGCTTTATTTTCAGTAATTAAAAAGTTTGTTCGGTTATATATTTTCTTTTTGACTTATTTTTGTTCTATTTGTCTAATTTTACCTAATTGGGTTGCCAACTCCACTGCCTCCCCTTCTTAAATGATGCCAAAACGTCTGCCATTAGGTTTGGTATAGTAAGTGGGTAAAATCTTCATAATTTATTGCTATATTATTATTATTATTTTACAAAAAAAGAAAGAGCTTCTTATTCACATATCTTCATCAACATTTTATATTGATCATAAATATAGCGTGTGTTAGTTAAATTGATACAGATGAAATAATTCAAAAAATATAACACACACAATTGATAATTAAAGGTAAAAGATTTTCTATACTGTCCTTTTCTTTCATTTAAATTGTAACCGATCATAAGAGATCAATATTGTTTTTAATTTTTTATATGATCAGTATAATTTGACATAATTATGTTCTCACCCATCACCTTTTTGTTTAGGGAATTGTATGAACACTTTATGAGTACTTTATA
Source organism: Nicotiana paniculata (assembly GCA_005239505.1). Taxonomy (NCBI): domain Eukaryota; kingdom Viridiplantae; phylum Streptophyta; class Magnoliopsida; order Solanales; family Solanaceae; genus Nicotiana; species Nicotiana paniculata. The sequence continues at coordinate 778 of ML307884.1, read as the reverse complement.
ACTTAATAAGGCTAGTTTGTATATGACATGATGTTTTTATATTATTCAGTTAAGTTAGACATTCGGGATTCGTTTGGCACGAGGGATAAGAGATAGTTAATTTCGAAATTAAATTTGTGATGAGTTTATTTCATGTTTGATTGAAATAAAATTATGGTATAACTATTCTCGGAATTAGTTATCTCGAAATTGTAATATTTTTTATCTCAATAAAAATATGGGATAATTATTCGAGGATAATTAATTATAGAATAACTTATTACCCAACCAAATGATCCTTCAATAAATGTAAATATTGACTATAGTCTGTTTACTCTAGTCACATTGACAAAGACTAAATAATCTCGAAAAAATAAAAATAGAAGAGTCGATCATCTACTATAACTAGTTGAATGGTAGCGATAATGTAATTTTTTTACAATGTTCTTGCAGGTAATTAATCCCTTTATATAATTATACTCCATCCGGTTCACAATAAGTGATTTTTTGATTATTTTTTTTATGGTCCAAAATCAAAGTTTTAAATTCCGAGGTGTGACCAAAACACCTTTCAGGTACTTCTATGTTGAATAGTTAAGCTATAATATATAACTATAAATTACTCATATTTTTATTGTCCGGATATTTAAATCAACTTCTACTACAGATAAAATAGCAAATACTTTTGAGATATTTTAATTTCTAAATCTTGTACCGATTAATAACTACATAATCGGATTCTTTTTAAATAGTTTAGCTTTTGAATCTTGTACTAATTTTTAATTACTGAAAATAGAGC